>OX336898.1:2505000-2632500 GCA_946959425.1 Argyrosomus regius | reverse complement strand
CACCCTGGACAACCATTCACGCTCACATAATCAATAATAAAAATTTAGAGTCACCAATAATCCTTTTAAATGCATGTCTTTGGACTGTGGGAGGAAGCCGGAGTACCCGGAGAGAACTCATGTAGACACGGGGAGAACATGCAAACTCCATGCGAAAGTGCTAACCACTGCACCACCATGCTGCTCTAGTCTAATTATATGAACACAAATATCTTGATATTATTATGGGCAAACATGCTATTAAAAGGGTCGCTCTTGTATATCTCCAAGCATATTAAAGCTGGGTGTCAAATATTGACACATCTGGACTAACTGCCCTGAGATGTGGTTCAGAAAAAGGATCTGCAGAAGCTTCAGATGGTTCAGAACTGTCCTGCACGTCTCGTCTCCAAAGAGAAGAAGAAGGAGAAGAAGAAGAAGAAGAAGAAGAAGAAGAAGAAGAAGAAGGAGAAGAAGAACAGGAAGAAGAAGAAGAAGAAGAAGAAGACCTCCTTCATTTGTCTTAAAAAGGTCCAGATCTGAACTTTGGACAGGAGCCCTGAAGCTAGTGCACTCCACCTCGGTCTGTGCGAGATACGGGCTCTTACAGTTTGAAGTACTTCATCGACTACACATATGAAAGGTAAAGCTCTGTAGAATGTATCTGAATTAAATCCTGCAAGTCCCACAGATGCGGACAATCACCAGCCTCATCAGCCCATATATGTTCTGTCTGAGAATAGCAACAGAAAGATTTTCCAATCTTTCTCGGACATCATAGGAAGATTGATCCTAACCCACTGACAGCTATCTTTGGAGTTAAAGAACCTGGTCTCGTGTTATCCAGCTCTCAATATAACATGATATCATTTATATCTCTTCTAACACACAGACTGATACTATTAAACTGGAAACAGGCTCGAAACCCGGACTCACTCTACCCTTTTGAAAGATGTTATGCAACATCTACAGTTAGAAAAAATTAAATTCTCATTGAGAGCATGTGAAGACAAATTCCATCAAATCTGGCGCCCCTTTATAGATTACTTCGACAAAGGTAAGCCAACACTTCCCACAAACTAGCCTGGTGTTAATATGAAGACAGCACTCTCCCTCCCTCCCTCCTACAGTAAGGACTTACTGGGCCCTGGTTCCACTAATCAATTCTTTAACATTCTTATCTGGATTGAATTTGTGTATATCTGTATCATTCATATCTGTCATGTCAAACACGTCAAAATATTGTTTATATGTTAAACTCTGAAAACCCCAATAAAAAGAGTGTTAAAAAAAAAAAAAAAAGATCCAGAACCTGCAGGAGGAATGATACAGGTTTAAGGTTTATAGGCTTACTTTTACCTTCCTCTTTTGGTTCATTGTATTTATCTCCTCTGGCTGTAGAGAGGTTTGTATTCTCTCATAAACACATACAGCAGGTCTGATGACATCAGAATGACACATTCATGAGCCTTCGTGAACAGTCACTGCTTCTCTTCAGGTTAGACGTGAGCTTTGGAGCAGCCTCCGCCTGCAGCAGCAGCGGCAGCAGCCAATACACTCACATCCACTCAGGAGCATGAAGTCTAAGGACGGCACTGAAAGCATTCTTTTCATGCCGAACAATGTCTGAAGGAGTTCTTCAAGCTGCTCACAACACTTGTGCTTAGTGATGTGTACTTCTCGTGGAGAATGGTCTACCTCAGCACCATGAACACCCGACATTAAGAAGCTCCATCCATCCATTCACCACAAATTTAAGAGCTTTCATGGAATATTTAGGAAACAGGCTTGATTTCTAAGAAGAAGAAGAGCTCCTGGACTGTAGATTGAGCGGAGGCGTGCTGCTGTTCAGCCTTTTTTCTGGGAAATATGTGTTCTCTGTCTTTCGTCAAGAATAATCTTTACAGGGATAAAACCCGTTCACAAAGCTGGAAAGTGAAGTGGAAAAGGCTCCTCCACATCTTGTTATCCAGTAAAATCATTTGTTTCCTACATTGAAGGTCAGTCTGACTAATACAGGATATAGCTACATGAAGCACGCCATGATTTACATGAGAAATGTAAATGTATTGTATTTGTAGACTGGGCACTTATGGACATTTGATGCAAATTGTATGCTGCAGCACTAATGTATTACCTGTTTTATATGTAAGTACATATATGTGCCTAGAATAGTATCTCATAGACTATATAAAACATGAATTCTCTGTCTCTGTGACATCACCCACAGGTTTCTGAAGAGCTGAAGAGCTCACTGTGGTGGCCCTGGCTACCGCTGTGCAACCTTCCGGCTAATCTTAAGATGGGCAAAGACGTGGCTCATCTGTGGACAGGCTGAATGGAGTCTGGGTGCTCAAACAAGCCATCTGTGATGGCACCACCTGCGCCCACGCTCTTAATTCTGCATAACTTTAAGCCTTAATATAATTTGAACAGGTGAGTTGTATAAAAATTCACCCTCAGTACAGTTGTCATGAACGGGGAAATTAGCTATAGAGACCAAAACTGTTTTTTGTACCAGGATGTAAACATTTTTTTTTTTAACATGGGGACTTACGGAGACTGACTCGGCCTGTAGCCAGCCTCAGGTGGACGTTTGAGGCACTGCAGTTTTTGAAAATGTTTTGTTACTGTATAACGTTAGTTATATATAGATTATACAGCCTATAAACATCACAATAAAGAAATTACTGAGATGGTTCAAAGGTTTGCATACCCTTACCATTAACATCATTGATGTCGTGCAGTCTTTTAACAATAGTTTTGGATGAGGTCGTTCATTTTCTCAGCTGTCTATTCTTCTTGGCAAAAAGTCTCCAGATACCATAAATTCTCGTTCTGCACGCTCACTTTTTTCTGCTGGAACCACTGACTTGGTTTTGGATCCTTGTCAAAGTCAAAGTCCAATTCGCAGCTTTCAGGCTGATGAATGCAAATTGCCCTCTAATATTTGTACATAATATTCTGCATTCATCAAATGTGACTAAATTCTGTATGCTGCTGTAGCTCACACACCCCCAGAACCTCAGAGATCCACCATGGTGTACTTTCCATCATTCGCTTTGTCGACTCTTCTCCAAACAGTTCAATTTTGGTCTTATCACTCCAGACGACTGCGTTCCAGGAGTGCTTGACATATTGTAAGCGGGCTGTTTTGTGGCGTTGGCGAAGGAACAGCTTTTTTTCTGGCAGCTTGGCCGTGCAGCCCATCTTTTGTTTTTCTATGAGTTTGTGGCAGTTGTTTCTGGTCAACCTGATTTTCCACTTCTTTGTCAGAGTTTGAACATTACATCTCTTTGCATCCTTTTCCTGTTTTAAGTTGAGCTACCTGTTCTCACATGGTCATGGTCATTTGCTTCCCCATGACTCAGTATCCAGCAAAGTCAATGCAGCCTTGGATGAAATGTGCAGGAGTCTCATTCTAAACAAGTCACAGGTGGGAAACTTAAACCTGTGTGTGTCAACGTGTGTGTGTATTATCAGGCCAAACATGCAGTTTCTGATATCAGTTATCATTATGATTTTAAAAAGCACACAGACAACTTTGTGATATTAAATGGGGTCATCAGACGACTATCCATTAATAAAAGAGTTATAAAAGTTATCTAGATGATCATCATATTTTCCTCCATACTCCATACCACAGGTATGTATATTTATGAGTGTATTTGAGAAGACTATATAAAATATTATTCACACAAATGGAGGTAGAAGAGAAAGATAAGAGCAAGAAAAATGGGCCAGCATACAACAATAAAAGCAGAGAAGGAAAAAGAGCAAAGAAAGAATAGAAGAAAATAAAGATTAAAAACATGTCTTCATATAGTATTAATTTGCAACAGCACAGCAGAGATTCAAAGCTGTCTTTGGACACTTTAGTTGGTAGAAAAAAAAAGAACTCAGACACACAGTAGATAAACAACGAGAAAGAGGAAGCCATCCCTATAAAACCCAAATCCAGAAACTGGACTGACACACTGTGACCCAGTTTGGTTTCCCCTCAGGACTGAGATGAAGCACCGAAACAAACAAAACACCACAAATACTGTGTGTGTTCACACATAAACTCCAACAAGAGGAGCTGTTACAACTGTGAGCTGCTCTATATCAGGGAGTTATGTAACAGAAAATACCAGTTCAGTGATCACTGTCCACCAGTAACACTCCTGATATACTAAACCAACTGTATCTACATCCATCACTGAGTTGCTGCTCTGTCACACAACGGTGTGGTTTCCTGGGGATGAAGGGGACGTGTCCTGTCCCGTCTCCTATTCAGCTGCTCTATTCTGTGGCTGATTGGGTCCAAAAGCAACCCCGATTGCCATGGCGACCTTGAGACTGTCCTCCCAAGTAAAATGACAGTGTCAGCCGTTTCAGAGTGTCCTGGAACAACCTCCGTTTATGTTCAAGTGACAAAGCTCTCAAGCAGCCGCAGATGAGGAAACAAGGTGACATTAACACTTTGTTTCCTGTATCCAACCAACAGTGTGCATCAGATCAGACAGATTTTGACGCTGAACCTCACAACCTGCTGATGTTAGAAAAAAAAATGTTTGAAAATGACGGCAATCATCATGTAGAATAGAAATTGTCGTCAAATTCTCAAATTTCCCATCAGTCCTTTAATGAATCGTGTGGAGGAGTGTTTGTACCACAGGTGTTTTGGACCACCAGGAAGAAGAGCTTTTCAGGCCCACCCAACCAACCAACCAACCAACCAACCAGCCAACAACCAACAACCAACCAACCAACCAACCAACAACCAACCAACCAACCAACCAACCAACCAACAACCAACAACCAACCAACCAACAACCAACAACCAACGAACAACCAACAACCAACCAACCAACAACCAACCAACCAACCAACCAACCAACAACCAACCAACTCTCCAATTAGATTTTCAGTTTCATCATAACTCCATCTTATCTGTGTTTTGTAATTAGTAAAGAAGAAAAGGAATCAATCCAACAGAAGTCCAACTGTCAAATAATCATGAAGCAATTCAATCAGAAAACGACACAGTAAAGCGACGGGACAGATCCACAGCAGAGATAAATCACATTAAAACAGGACAGCACACCGAAGAATAAAAACACAGGAGAGTGCTTTTCTATCATGACTGACAACAGGAAGATAAAATAATAAAAACAACACCATATTCAGTGAAATGCAGCAGGCTGACAAGCTGCTGCAAATTAAACCGAAAGGTTGAGTGACTCAAAGAGGCAGGAAGAAAGGAAGGGAAGAAGAAAGAAATTATGAATAAGGACAGACAGAAGGAAGGACGGAAACAATTAAAAGGCAAAGGAACCAATTAGAGACAGAAGACAGGGAACAATCAAAGTCCAGGACGTATGAGATGAAACAAAAATAAATCAAGGGACCAAGTAACAAAAGGATGATGATGGAAACTAACACAAGGAAACAATGAAGGGAGGAACCAAAGGGGAAATGGAGGGAATGGTAGAATGATGGAAAGGTTATAAAAAACATGCAACTTTTATAACTATTCACTGATTTTGCTGAAACTGGATCAGATTTTATGCAGCAAATATTCTGGTCTTCCCTCTGATGTCCTCCAGCTGCCCTCCTCCTCCTCCTCCTCCTCCTCCAGGTGGTCCAAACTACTAACTAACCAACTTTCCTCCACAACCAAAAAAAGCTCTTTCTGCCAGATGTACCAAACAACCTCCCAAAAAAACTTGAGTAGTAGTCCCGAGCAGAGCTGATGCTCCCTGTACTTGGTGGCTGTGCCTTGCCTGAACAGATGACTGTCAGCTCATCGCAGAAGTGGTAAAGTAAAATACGTTGGACACCAAGGAGACATCGCAGTCTGAAGACTGAGCACTTGGCTCACAGGGATTACTGTTGTACACTGTATGTTCACTTCATTGTTAGAAACTTTGGCCTCATCAGGAAATAAGGGAAAGTGTTACAGAAAGGTGTTTTTCCATATGTTTGATCATCCTGGATCATTTTCTGACTGATAAAAGAAAAGAAAGATAAAAGGAGATGTATGGGATTGAGGGATGACAGAAGAATAAACCTCAGCTGAGACTCTGTGAGAGAAGAAAGATGAAAACTTATAGAGTTGAAAGAGACAAGAAGAGACAGACAAGATGGGACCTAAGACTGACATCAGATCAGTGGTGTGGAGGTTTAAATCCTGATCCAGCTTTAAGATCAGATCCAGACCAGGATTTAATAGAGACTGCACTGCAGAACGGGCGAGAGAGGAGTGAGGGGATTGTAAAACAGAGAGAGAGAGAGAGAGACAGAGACAGAGAGTGGAGGGGTGGAGGGGATAATGTCTTTGACTCATGTATGAATATGTGAACAATATAGACACCATCTACCTCTCTGTCTGTCCACCACTTTAAATTAAAACAGATGCAATGATTGGATGAAGATTAAATTACATAAATGCGATAAACTTTGTGGTTGGGGAGGTCATTTTGCTCTAACAGTATCCGTAACTCTGTACACTGTTATCAGTTGTCACGCGGTTGGTTCTGTCTCGCGGCTCTCGTCAACATCGTTTCCAGCTGCTGAAAGAAGGATGAACTCTGAACACTCCCTGCTCAGCACCGAACAGCACAAACACACGAGACATTTGGCAGATAAAGAGACTTTTCTGAGGAGCTAGTGGAGACCAAAACAAAGCTAAAAGGAGAGTGAGGACTGGACTTACATTCACTGCTCCAATGGCTCTGTGTCTGCTCTATGTTGGGTTTTCAGCTTCCAGCTTAATGGTATCATAAGCTAGCAGACATCCAAATGCAAAGATCTAGTCTAAGCTACCCTCCCACTGCTGCAGAGACGTGGAACAGCAGTGATCCTGCAACCTGGTCAAAACGGTTCAGTACTGCTTTATTCATGTTTTATATACGCTGGTGAACATGAACTGTGTGTGGGTGGGAAGCCAGTGAGGGACAGAAAAATCTACATGAGATGTAAACAGCCAGCGGAGTCAAACAGCATCACCATCTGCATGTGATCTACATTAATGAAACTACTCAGCTACACTATGTGTGTTTGTGTGTGTGTGTGTGTGTGTGTGTGTGTGAAGAGTCACTCCAAAGATCAAGAGGCCTGGCATCGTCAAGGGTAACAAGGTGGTATGCTGACAATCACACACACACACACACACACACACACACACGCTGTGATTTCTCATGGGAATGTCTGATTGGCCACTGTGAGCCTGCTGGGATGCTCGGTTCCCGTGGCGATAGTAACCAAGCGATAACACCAACCATCTGACCCTCTTAATGTCTCCCCATGTGTGTGTGTGTGTGTGTGTGTGTGAGTGTGTGTGTGTGTGTCGCCATCTGTGCTGCTGGCTCAGGGGAGATGCAACACACTGAACAGTGATTAAAGCAGAGACAAAGAAAGAAAGAAAGAAAGAAAGAAAGAAAGTCAGTCAGTTAGCATGTTAGTTAGCATGTTAGTTAGTTGGTTACTTTGCTTTTTTTAGTTCCCAGCCAGTCACTAGTTAGTGAACTAATTAGTTAGCTAGTGAATATGTTTGTCACTGGTGGATAACATATCACTTATTCCTTTACTCAGTTAGTTGATTAGCTGGCTATCTGGTGTGCTAGTTTGTCAGTTTGCCAGTTATTTAGTTGGTTTCTTTAGGTTTGCTAGTTGACTGGAGAGTATGTTTGTCAGCTTGGTGGCAAGCGGCAACCTCCGTGGCTGGGAACTGAAGTCAACGCAGAAGTGCTAAAAACTGTAATTCTGTAAGTGAGTCAGTCTCCATAAGTCCCCACGTTAAAATGTCCAACTTCACAGCAGAAATAAACATGTTTACAGCCTGGTACAAAAAACTGTTTTGGTCTCTATAGCTAATTTTTTAGCTATAGAGATTTTTTTTTTA
Organism: Argyrosomus regius; assembly: GCA_946959425.1. Lineage (NCBI taxonomy): Eukaryota > Metazoa > Chordata > Actinopteri > Sciaenidae > Argyrosomus > Argyrosomus regius. The sequence continues at coordinate 2,624,633 of OX336898.1, read as the reverse complement.
AATGATAATGAAATTTTTTTATTTAAATGATATGAGGGATTAAAGTTGTGTAAAATTAACAGTGCTGCCACTTTGATTGACAGGTGGGTGCCATTACAAATGGATTATTTCAGGCATCATTCTTAGGTCTGCTGATGATCCACATATTTGCCAATTATTAAATTAACCGGGAGGAAGAAACAGTACAACTAATATGCATATATTTTTGCATATTTTTGGCTTCAAAACGGTGCTTCAGGAAACCTACGGGTGACATCACTCAGGCCCTGTGAATTGTTTATACTGTCATTGCTTGGTAGCCAGCTTGGTTATTTAGCTTGCTGGTTGTTAGTTAGTTGCTCAGTTAGTTGCAGTCACACTGTTGATAAGCTCACTTAGCTAAGAAGTAGGCTACATGTTGGCTGGTATTCACTGCAGAAACTCAACCACAATTAAAACTTGTGAATCTAGTTTCTAAAATAGTACGTCAATTTCCAGTTAGTGAGTTAGCTAGTTGGTTAGTTGGCTGTCTAGTGCATTATTCAGTTGCTCAGTTAGTTAGGTGGTCATATTTTAAGCTAATCGTTTAAGGTAAAGAGTACTTATGTTGCCTATTCACTCAGGAAACTCAAACACTATAATATAACTTGTGAATATGACTGTACTCAGTATCTCTTGCCCTTTTTATCCTCACACACACTCCTACGCACACACCTACACACACACACACACACACACACACTGCTTCTAGATGCAGAGTGATTCTATTGTGCTGACTCAGATGTTCTGCAGACTGGCTGAGCTGTTCACATCTTCAAATCTGTGTGAGTGTGTGTGTGTGTGTGTGTGTGTGTGTGTGTGTGTGTGTGTGTGTGTGTGTGTGTGTTGTGTGTGTGGGTGTGTGTGTTTGTGTGTGTGTTTGTGTGTGTGGGTGTGTGGGTGTGTGTGTGTGTGTGCGTGTGTGTGCGTGTGTGTGTGTTTGTGTGTGTGGGTGTGTGTGTGGGTGTGTGTGCATCAGATGGTAGCGACTGCTGTCAGACCACATGACGAACTGAATTTTAACCCCGACACAAACAACAACACGGCACAACAAACAGAGACTTTGCCAAAACCAGTCACCTCCTGCTGTTCTCTCAGCTGTGACTCAGTCTGACTGAAACAAGAAGTGAGCGTCGCGGCAGAGCACTTCCTCCCGGGGAAAGGCTCAGCCAATCATTAACTCAGGTGTATTCAAGGAACATTTTGTGATGTCAATCAAACATGGAGGCACATGTGGTGGGGCTGGGAGTGCTAAACAAAACACAAACGCTAAAGAAAACAATAAAGATCTCTTTATGGCGTTCTTTGTCAATTCAGACTGCTCAGCTGTGACAGAGTGGAAACAGCCCCCCTGAGTCAGATATAGACGGGCACTGAATTAATCCACCAAAGCAGGGCCGTAAACACACACAGTGTAGTCTGTGGTGTGGTTACACTTGGGCCTGTGAGTTAAGGGCACCCGTAGACAAGAACGTAGAACTAATTCAATTAATGGTGCCACTGGAAAAGGCAAACCTGCCTGTCTGGAACAAACTATAGCAAACTCACATGCTTCTACATGACCTACTGCAGCGATGAATGTTGGCTAAAGTCTATCTCAGATGACGTCCTGCAGCTCAGTCCCATCGCAATAGTGTGTGGAGCCTGCTGCATCTACCATACGCCCCTGCACCAAAGACAATACTATAATAATTTGGTGATTATTATGAATTATTAATCTTATAATTAACCTGTAATAGGACTTCTGTAACATAACTTGTAATTATCACTTTGGCAACTCCACATCATGACCTTCTAACTCATAAACATTGCTTCAGTAATTCATAATTAAGACTTGTAACCTAACTTGTATTGTGACTTCCATAAGTAGTAATTATGTGTTCTCAGTGAGAACTTTTTTTAAAATTTATTTTGGTATTTTTGTCATAAACACATCTGCAATAATGAATGTTAGGTAACATGTATATAATATGTATGTTGATCCAATGTCAAGTCTCTTTAATCATACGACATACAGTAGCTTGGTCTCATCGTATAACGTGTACTGAGGTCTGCTGCATCTACAGAACACCACTGCACCAAAGAAAAAGACACTTTTTCTGTATAATTTGGTGATTATTATAAAACTTTAATCACATAATTAACTTGTAATCTGACTTCTGTAACTTAACTTGCAATTATCATTATGGCAGCTCCGAAACATGACCTTCCTAACTCATAAATATTGCTTCACTAATTCATAAATAAGACTTAGGTACCTTAATTTATATTGTGACTTCCATAACTAGGAATCATGTGTTCTCAGTGAAAGATTTTTAGATCATTTTGTCATATACAGATGTGCATGTTGGGTAGTATGTATGTTGATGTTGTCCAATGTCAAGTCTCTATTTCAGCTCAGTCCCATCATACACTGCTGCGCCAAAGGAAAAGACACTTGCTGCAAACAAGTTGGTGATTATTATGAATTATTGATCTTATAATTAACTCGTAATAGAAATTCTGTTACCTAACTTCTAATTATCACTTTAGAAACTCCAAAACACGACCTTCTAACTCATAGATATTGCTTCTGTAATTCATAATTATGACTTATGTAAGTTCACTTTATTGTGACTACCATAACTAGTAATTATGTGTTCTCAAAACACGACATGATGAATCATCACTATGAAACACAGATGTTATGATTAAATTGATGTTCCTTTCATATAGTCGTACAGTAATTCATGCTCTCTGTCATGAAATTGACTGTGCAAATTCATTTAAAATGACTCATTTGTGTTATTAGTTTGTTTTTATAGTCAGTCTATTTATCAGGAGCCAGTTTTGTGTTAATAAATAAATATAGTAAATATAGTTTCCTCCTGTAGGTTATTAGTCTCATTACTAGCTTATTGCTCATTTACACTGCAACTTATTCAATATGATCAATAGTTATGAACAGTAATGAAATGTTTTTATGTGTGCTGTAAACTGTGTGTGTGTGTGTGTGTGTGTGTGTGTGTGTGTGTGTGTGTGCGTGCGTGCGTGCGTGCGTGCGTGCGTGCGTGCGTGCGTGTGTGTGTGTGTGTGTGTTGTAGTTGTCAGCTTCAGTGTTGTAAAGTGTCTTTGCTGTGACTTTTATCTAAACACCACATAACAGGTAATTCATCACTTGTGAAGAATTATTGATGCACGCTGAGTTACCAGCAGACACAGAGGCTGAATGTTTCTGTCTGCATGGAGATGAACTGAAGATCATAAAAACAAACAACTGCCAGACGTTAAACTGTCTGAACTCCATCACCCACAATGCAACAGAAGAGAGTCTGAACAGAAAACTGACAACAGGAAGTTTGGAAATCAAGTGATGTCACAGGAAATAAAGAGAAGTCAAAGAGGAAATGATGTCATGACAGAAGTGAGGACAACAGGTGACGATAGCAGGTTGTGTTTAACGATGAGCAGCAGCAGACATCACATGTGTCAGCTGTGTGTGTGTGTGTGTGTGTGTGTGTGTGTGTGTGTGTGTGTGTGTGTGTGTGTGTGTGTGTATGTGTTCCTACCTGGCTCTCGGAGCAGCAGCTGAGCCATGGCCTGCGAGCTGCCGGCAGAGTTTTCAGCCACACATTGATAAAATCCTTCGTCTGACTTCACCAAACCCAAAATCTGCAGGTTACTGCCGTCCTGAATGATCGACACACACAACGTGTCAGTAAAGTCATTATACACACCAGAAAAAAACATGGAACAGCTTAAGTGTGTGTGTGCGTGTGTGTGTGTGTGTTATCTCTTCACAGTAGATTAAAAGGATAAGAGATTATGAGTGATAACCAGATTATCAGATAGTGAGAGCACAACAACAGCGTTGTTATACCCAACAGTACATTAGATACTGTCAATCAGACAAATACTTCCTGCCGATCTTTCACATTAAAACATTTATTTTATCATAATTTCATCATTTAGACAGCAGAACATGTGGCTGTGTTAGAGATTATCTCAGTGACTTTGTATTAGTCTTTTCCAGAAAAAATATATTCTTCATCATAATAGGACTTTTGTACAAGATAATATATTTGTAACTTTAAGTAGAATATTTATTCACAGTTCTGCGCAACCTATTAAAGGAGCAGTGTGTAGGATTTAGTACCATCTAGCAGTGTAGTGGCAACATGAGTGAAACACATGACGTGTCCTGTCTAGTGTTTAGTTTGTCCGTTCTGGCCTACTGCGGAAACACAGCAGTTCAACATGGCAGACTCCATCGAAGAGGATCCACTGTGTCTGTAGATTCCAGATTCAACCATTGGAGAAACGCAGCCTGATATCACGTTGCAGTGACCAATCAGATGATCAGATTGGTCAAACCGCTCCACAGTCAGCCTAAAATGTCTCTGACACTGAGGACGATCCAGACTACACTATGATTCTCTACTCGTTGTATTCTGGCTTCTACTTCAGTGTCAGTATTTTGCAGTCTGCACTGCAATATAGTGACACAAAGAAGTTTCTATTGGTCTATGTCTGTTTGTTTGATGAAGAGAGAGACAGCAGTGGTTGAGGGACATAGACAGCGAATGAGAGACAGGGAGCGCTGATATCGAGAAACACGGTGAAACCCTCTTTACCGTCCACACACTGCTGCACAACCCTGGGGCGATTAAAATGCCTGATTTGGTCTGAATACGATTTAAGGTAACAAAAACATGAAGAGGTTTAGGTTTAAAATAGTTATGTTTATTATATTCTGCCAATAGAGCCTGTTAAATCTGACACACTGTACCTTTAATGCTGGATCTAGTTGAGTTATTTGGTTGATCTCAGAGTGATAGAAATAGATTTGTCTCTGAACTACTCACAGGAGTATTTTCCACATAGAGGTCCTAAAGTTATTTCCTACCATTCAGATGTAAATATAGAGGATGTCTGTGTAGTATCTGGGTTCTGTCTAACTCACCACTATCTGGAAGTAGTCGCTGGGGATGACTTCCTCTCCGTTCTTCATCCAGCGGACAGTCGGCGGCGGGCTTCCTGTCACAGCACACTCCAGCTCGATGTCGGTGGACTCATAGGCGTACGTGTTGGTCGGGTAGTTCAGGAACTGAGGAGGCACTGCAAAATAACACGACGCATAAATAACAGCGGAGCACCTTAACACCCTCCTGACTCTCACACACAAACACACACACACACACACACACGAGTGAAGCACTGAGTTCGTTGCAGTCTCGCTCAGTGTCACCGTTCAGCAGCTTTTTTTTTTTTTTTTCCTTTGGGATTGTGTTTCACATTAGCAAGTTTCTGTTAATTACAAACTAATTAACACAATTACAAACCGAGTCCTCATCTTATTACTGAGGAGCTGAACGTGTCTGATGTCATTAACCTCCGTGGCTTATTATACATTCATCTCCTCGTGGTCATTTGACAGTTTCAGGTGTATATCTGTGTGTCGTCGTTTCAGACACACAGTGAACGTTTAACCTCAGCTAACAGGTGAAACACACATCACAGCAAATCATGCAGTTTAGTTTTTAGGTGATCATCATGCAACACTCGATGTGTCTTCATGTGAAATCTTGTAGCTGCTGTTGTTGACAGCAACAACCAACCAAAGAACCAGCCAATCGACCGACTGACCGACCAACCAATCAACCAACCGACCGACTGACCAACCAACCAATCAACCGACCGACCGACTGACCAACCAACCAATCAATCGACCGACCGACTGACCAACCAACCAATCAACCGACCGACCGACCAACCAAACAAACAAACAAACAAACAAATAGTTGAATCTTTAGTAAGTTTTAAATCGAAGCTTGCGCAGTATCCTTTGTGTTTACAACAATATGTTTTAAACATGTTGACCTTATTTTTACGTTCTGCAGCTAAACTTTGTTCAAAAACCACAAAACTTTGTCTGAAACTCTCAGTGGGATCCAAAAGTTTCCAAAGACACCACAATGTCAAGCTGAGTTTTAAGGAAATGTTTCTAAATCTAATGTGGAACATCTCTATTTGATGCAGAAATTGAGTCTCGGGTTTGAATATTTCTCCAATCGTACGTACATACAGCTTCAATGAGTGGCTGGAACGACATGACACACAGTATGCATGTTTCTGTCAGACAGGAATGTGGAAAAATATTCCCTCACTTCCCCTCAGCTCAGCAACTTTTAGTTTGTTGTTTTGATTTTACAGCCGACATCTTTATTGTTTAGATTCAGTCTTACTGCTCTCATCACTGATGTGTCCTGCAGCAACAAGACAAAAGAAAAATTCTAATAAACCAAAAAGTACACTGTGGACCCTCCGAACAGCAGAGAGACAAAGTTAGAGACTGTAGCTGGAGTAAAAAGTGGAAAACATATCGATTAAAGAGCAAGACATTTTTCTCAGGAGCTGAGGACCGAACCTGAGCTAAAGGAAAGTCGATATCAGATTCATATTCATCAGTAGGACGTAACAAAGACTCAAAACAAATAGAAATGTTGCTCCGTGTCTGCTGGACGTGTAAATCAGCAGCAGATCAACATATTTATCGACTTTATAAAGGTGGCATGTTACATTTGCTGCACCCTGACGGCCAAAAACATCAAATACAGCTATAAAGCTCCACTGTGAAACAATTATGAGGATCTACTGATAGAAATTGAAAAGAATATTCATAGCATAGAGTATTTTATATCTACAGATGATGTGGTTCTCTTCTGTGTAGTCCACCATGAACCACCATGTTTCTACAGTAGCCCAGAATGGACAAACTAAATGCTGGCTCTACTTAGGGACTCAGCCACCGTAGTTTCTTCGACGCTATGTGGACTATGCTACGATCCTCTCATGCTAGGAAGGAGAGGGTGATGCAAGGGGGCGGAATCATCCACTACACCATAAATCGTACACACTGGACCTTTAAATGAACGAGAAGTAACGTGTTAATTAATGAGCTGTCGTGGTCCTGGTAGGCAGAGACTGTCTCCAGTCTTTGTGCTAAGCTAAAGAGTTACTGCCTGTCTTCTTAAATAACTCGTATATTTCTTGTGACGGTTCCCCTGGAAAAAACTTTTGGAGCCTGGACCTAAAAAAAATCCTAAAGCAGGAGTTTGGATTCAGTGACAGCAGTTTAAGTTGACACATGAAGTGATGGGAGCAGCAGACAGACTCAAACATGTTGAGGTACAAGCTCACGTGACTGCTGGCAAACTGTTTGCAGGCTCAACACATTGTAAACAGGAAGGAAGGCGTGCGAGATGGTTGCCGTGTTGTCAGCGAACGCTGCCTTTGAAAACGCGGCGGCAAGCTCGCGACTGCGAGAGCCGAGATGTGAGACAGAAGCCATTTTGAGCCTCGACAGGGACGAGGGCGAAGCCTGAAGGGCCTCATGTTGCACTGAGCGCGAAGGCGACGCTGTCAGCGCCCATGACAACAAACATCGTCGCTGTCAGCACGCGCACACACACACACACACACACACAGGCACGTTCCGTGGCTGTCAACAAACAGACACACATATTCATGAGGTCACAGCTTCATGAGCACTGTTAAATATAAACACACACAAAACACGGCACAGAGCCAAAAGTATGTGGACGCCAGAATACTACACACATATGGAACCACTGAGCATCTGAAGAAAGAAAGAAAGAGAGAGAAGGAGAGAAGGAAGAGAAAGAGGTACAGAGAGCAGGACAAAAGAGCAGAAGGGGAGGAAAAGGGGGCGATAAGAGGAAGAGAGATGAGAGAGAAAAAGAACAAGGAGAAAAGATAAGTTGACAGTAAACAAAGAAGAAAATGTGTTGGAACTCGAAAAAAGACTTGAAAGAAGAAAAAGAAATAGATGGAGAGGAAAGGTGGAAAGTTAGTAGAGGGGGAGAGTTGTGCGTATGTGTGTCTCCATCAATACATCATTATCTGGAGGTGTAACTTTATCACTGCAGTAATGCTCTAATTAAGAGCTAACGATTTCCTTTAAACTCAGAGCCGCTGCAGCTCCAACACACCAACAACTACACAGTGATACACAAACAGCACAGACTGCTACACGTGTCCAGGAATTAGTCCGAGACACTGAACGCCAGAGACACAGGGAGATCACATCTGAACCAATCATCGCCGTCGTCTCAATGCGTGTGGCTGCAGTTCCTTTAATGTTCACTAGTCGCTGCTCCAAGAAAACTCTGAGAAAACCTCAAACTTCTTTCTAGAAAGTCAAAACTGTTTTTACTCGAGTTATGTGACTGCTGACTCCAAATTAAAATAAAATGCAGAGTTGGTCCAAAGACAGATATGCTTTTGATGAATAGTGCTGAAGCTAAAAGGTCGGCCAATGTGTTTGTGCTCCACTGCTGCCCAAAAAAGGCAATAATAATTTGTCAAGTCCAAATATTTTATAGGCAACTCTGCAAGAGGAAGAAAAGGACAAAGAAATAAGACAGTCCTTAGCATAGCGCTAACAGTGGACCTTTCCAGTCTTCTGACCACTCAGTGCTTTTACACCCACCACACACACATTCATACACTGATGGCATTGTTTGCCATGCAAGGTGCCAACTGGTCATGAGTTTTAGGAGCCTTCAGAAGCAATTTGGACACTTCGATAAGACTGGAGGACCACCGAGGGATCAAACCACCAATCATCTGATAAGTGGGTGACCCGCTCTAACATGTGTGTCATGAAACCACACATGTTTTTGGGAAAAGCCACAGGAAAAACATGTCAGTTTTCTATTAACTTAGTTCCTTTTACAGTTCTCCATATTGAATTTATCTTTTGTTTTGTTTATAGTGATTTTAGCATTTTTCATCAGTTATTATCACCTCATTGTCTTGAAATAGCAGCGAGTAAGTCAGTTAGCTTAGCTGGATGCTAAAATAAAGAACCGCACCGTCCAGTTTACGAGGTCAGCTCTCACTCGCTCTTTGCTCTTCATCAGCTCTGTGAACTTTCCCTCCTTTACATGCAGCACAAAAACAATCTAAACCTCTTATCCAGCAAAGAAGACAGAGCTTTACTGCTCACGTTCACGTGACGGTGTACATCAGTCAGTTTTATTTTCGACAGCTCTTCCAGGTGCATAAAAAAAGAGGCACAGCGGCAGGATGCTAGCTAAGCTGTGGAAATCAGGCTGGTGCTATACTGAGTGACTATCAACATCACTAAGACACCGGTGTGATCATGGAAAAGATCGAAATAATCCTGTTTGTAATTTGCAGGAAATGTGAGGATACAGTACATATATATAATTTCCCCAATTTGCATGACACTAGCTCTAATTTGGAGGTAATTAAATGAATACATCTATTGTCTTTTTCTATATTTTCATGAATGTGGCTAACCAGCTAGCTACATCAGAAGACGATGTCCTAATTTTTTTTACTCTGCCTTCTCAGCTCAGAAGCAGTCATCGACATCAAACCTCACTGCTTCCAGACGCAGGGATTGTCATGACAAACTTTTTTTTTTTTTCCTACCACGTGACCTCTGGGGGCTTCCATACATCACAGTTATGGAAGTGATAATAGCTTTCTTAAATGGTATGTTTGGAAATTGCCTTGCGTCTGTGGAGCCACTCTGAAAGGTGATTACACAAGACGCGATCGTCTATGGTCATGATACAGATTATCTCTCTAATGGAGTTCATACTGTATATGTAACCGTCTCCTCTGTTGCCACGGGATACGACTACATAACAGTCAGAAAGTTTTCTCTAAAGTTCGAAAAAGAAAAAAAAAGAGGACAAGCTGTGTGCTTCTTCCTTTTCAACAATCTCGTTACTCTGCCAACGATTACCCAGCAGCCTTTGTTGTGCATAGGAAATTCCCCATGTGTCCGCTGATTGTTTGGATGTTTTTTTTTCTGCAGTGCTGTGAGTTTAACACTGATTACCTGGTCATCTGAGGAGACGTGTTCACAAAGGCCTTTGTGGTACCAACCACAACATGCGGGACGCTGCGTTAATACAATTCTACTTCCTGCTGGAAACAGCTGAGAGCGGCCATTCATATGGTAATGAGACGCAACCAACAACCGGCTGACCTCCACCAGACACAACATGTCTGACTCCACCTTGTCTGGATCCAAACACACCTGGATCATCGTTCACAGCTTCACACTTCTCTTTAGGAAGTTCAGTCAAGTTACAGTTATCACAATCTGATGGAACAAACACCATTTAAAAAGAATAAGGAAAGAATATGCTGTTGTTCTCTCTCTGCCTCATACACACATACACACACACACACACACACACACACACACACACACACTATCAGTGATGCCTCTCTGTAGCTGCACCATAATAACTTCCACTCAGCATTCAAATGGAAATCAGCTCCATCGTTCATTTCAACGAACATCTGCTGTGTGTGTGTGTGTGTGTGTGTGTGTGTGTGTGTGTGTGTGTGATGACAGTACCCGGTGAAGGGCATTCACTCACACACACACACACACTCATTCCGAGTTAAACTCTCTTCGTGTGAACAGAAACTCGTTAGCATCCTCTTTATATCTGCACTTAACCACCAATTATCTGTCATTAAGTGCATCCATGGAGACTCACTACACACACACACACACACACACACACACACACACACCTTATCATTCACACTGTGGACAAGCTAGAAATAGTTAATGGGCTGTAAAGCCACAATCATTGAAGAGTGAAGCGCCGACGTTCACAGTATGCATTAACAGATTCGTCCACGCTTTTATAAATCTCAATACACTTGCAAACCTGTTTTTTTTTTTTTTTTACCGATCTCATTACACACACATGGATTGAGATACAGCTACACCACTCTCCACTCACAATTGTAAATAGTTTTGCTTCAGTAATGGCTTGATATTTGATGTGAGAGGGGGTTTTTTTTATATGAAGGGTCACTCACAAACTCAGTTTCACACTCCACAGTTTAGTATTGCAATTCAGTAAAGTGGAAAAAGACAAATTAGTCAAAATTGAAGCAACACAGTCCAATATATCCTGATGTTTGGTGTCAAGTAAGGGTCAAACAACATTTAATCCTGCATTTCCCATAATGCAATAAATAGCACGATCTTTCCTCTGTGTGTGTTAAATTCACATGTTTCCTGAGGCTGCAGCCACAGCAGACGTCCAACAACAGTTTTCACAGTAGACAGTACACTTATGATCCAGTGTAAGCAAAAACAACTCATGTGTCTGCAGTGTTATATCTGTGAACATCTGTTTCATCCAATATCTCAGTCTCACAAGTGACAGCTAACAATACAAAAGCAGATTCCAAAGTGTTTCATTACATTCAAGTATTCAAATCTTAACTCAGAAAATTAAAGTAGCACAGTGTGAATATTAAAATCTATTATTACACTGAATGACCTTTGCCAGTTTTATATTATGACATAATTGCAATATTTTATTGATGCAAGAGAACCATGAGCTGTGTTCATTTTGGCAGCTAGATTCAGTATTTGTGTGAATGTGCTACTCCCAGCAGTCTGATCAGCCCCTTTGAGATGCAGTGCTCGATCCTGACTATTGTGCTGCTATGACGCATAACGTTGGTGGTTTATATATTAACAGATATTTTTTGCGGGTCAGGTGAAGCGGATTGGCTCTTGTAACTAGTTGGGTGGGTGTGGATCTTAAAAAATGTGCATCACTGTATAATCTTGTAATTTTTTTAAATGCCAGATAGGCCATGGCTGCAATACTCTAGTCTTATCTCATTAACAAAAACAAACAAACATACATTTTGTGACTGCTGTAGTGTTGGAGAGGAGGTCCTCTCTGAAGAGCTGGGTCTTCAGGAGGGGTTTGAAGGCAGAGAGGGACGCCCTTGATCTGTTAGAAATGGTAGGCTTTCCACCAACCGGGAACAACAGATGAGAAAAGTTTGGATTGCCCTAAACATTGACTGGGAGGAGCAGCAGTTCAGTTTTTTTAGAGGTTCAGCTGGAGGTGGTGTGCCTTCATATATGTAGATACGTCTGAGAGCCATTTAAGATCCGTGTAGAAACCGAGGGGTCGTCGGGACGAAATGACAGATAGAGCGGTGTATCATCTGCATAGCAGTGACAAGAGAAGCCATGCAAGAGGATAATCGGACCATACCATCTTCAACTGTCTGATAGATGTAGTGAGGTCAAACATACAATATGTCTCTTATAAATATAGTGTAGTTATTATCCATGACTAAACTGGTCATTAATATGTGATATGTAGGAGCATTCAACAGCCTGAAACTGAGGCTTTTAATGCAGCGTTTACATACATGGACCTGAAACTCGTTAGATCTGTTTTGTGCTGCTGAGGAAACTGAGAAATTTCCATTTCTCCTTGTCAGTGAAAAAGTCGTTGTTTCCACACTGAAACTGACACTGAAAACAAAATAATTCTCCATCAGAACAAGACACTTTGCTGCCTTCATGTCTCAGCAGAAGCCGAGTGAAAAGATTCATTTCAGCACTAACAAAAGACTCCTCATTACAGGAATCAAACTGTTCACACTGAGAGCTGCTGATCGTTCTCTGAGTGCAGTTTTTACATGAAAGTTATTTTTGGACAGAACTACTGAGCGAGCAAATCGGATCTGTAATCAATCTGCAGATCAAGATCTGGATAAATGCAGGGACCGATCTGTGAGAGTAATAATGAACCTATAGCGTCCTAAAGATGGCTAAATCATCGCTATGTTGTTCATGTTTTGGCTCTGACAATAAACACACACACACACACACATAATTATGTAAATCCCCTTCAAGGGAAAATAAAAAATTGTTTTGGATCTAAAACACCTCCTCTGACCCAACACGGTCAAACAAACAAGTCAAATCTAATTTCTGAACAGAACTAAAGAGAAGAGAAATGATTTGGTGATTAATTTTTGATTGCAGTAGAACTGAAGGTCAGAACAGGAAATAAAAGTAAATACAAAAAGTATTTAGGTTGCTGCTGAAGCTGTTTGCTCCATGTTAGCTGTTGTCTTGATAAAGTCTGTATAGTTTACAGTCTCACTGATACCTCCAGCACCATGTCATCACTCTGCTACAAGCTTCTCTTGCTTTCATTTATTAATTACATCTAATAGATTCTCTTTGCTGTTTTTTTTTTTGTTTTTTTTTGATCAAACAGTGAAATCTCTGCCTTTCTAATGTGAAACATGCAGGATGAAGCAAAGTAATGATTAAAAAAAACAGTTCATTAGAAATTGTGATTATACAACAATTACCAACTTAAATCAAAAGATATTCATGTTTGGGGCAATTTGCTCTGAAAATAAACATTTCTTTGCTCGTCGTTCCTGTTCTGATCCCAGTTTCTATGGAGATACACGGGGTCTGACTAATACCTGGAAAACAATTAGTCACAGCAGTAGACTCTTATATGTAATGGAACCCAGTTCACTACTCCAGCAAGTAGCCCGAGCCTTAGTAACGACCTAGCAACACAAACACTTTCTAGTCCCATCAAAGTTTATGGAGATCGTGGAGTTTCCCAAACTGAATAAATAGCGCACATATAAACACTAAACTGCTTTGCTAGTTCAGTCTTGTAGTGACTAAGATATCTGCTGACAAAGAGATTTATCATGGACACATTTGGCTCCTCAGTCCGTGAACTCCACATTTATTTTTGAGGTAGCGCCGTATCAGTGACTCACCGGAACAGCTGATGGAGGACGATCCAAACATTTCACTAACTCCACAGCGTTGTAAAGTTCAAAAGTCAAAATGTATTGAACAAAGATCTGATGTTTTTATCTAACCAAATATTCCTCTTCGGTCCAGATTAGTCCACCTTTAGTAATGAACTGTTTGAACACAAACGAGGTACACACCTGTATTAACGAGGTACACACCTGTATTAACAATGTACACACCTGTATTAACAATGTACACACCTGTATTAACAATGTACACACAGATGTACACACCTGTATTAACGATGTACACACCTGTATTAACGAGGCGGTCTAACAGCTCCATAACACAGAATATTCATTAAAGAAAGCTGATATTGTAAATTCAGATGTATTACTTTATTAAAGTTGACTTCCAGTGGAATTATTATAAATATTATTAATGTTTGTATGTTATTTTTCATTAGTTGCCTGTAAGCAAAGCAAGTTGAGTATGGTAATTTAATATACATCACATCCTTGTTATCTTATCTCTCAGCAGTAATCTGTCTGTTCTCATCAGTATCAACATGTTCAGATCGATATAAACACATTCTGCAGATTTAAATAGATTGTTTGCCGTGTACCTGGTAAACAATGAATAAAAAAGTAATCTATATAATGTAATACTTTATAATAATTGGTTATTGGCATAATTGGTTATTTATGATAAATAATAATCTTGTCACTTATCCTGTAACGTGATTGGCTGTGAGGGCGGGTTCTAGAGCAGGAGCTCAGAGATAAGCAAGTGAGAAAGAAGATGAGGAATGTAGTGAATAGAGATTGCACGGTGTGAATAGCTGTTTCTAAATGATATCACTGAAGACCAGTCAGACTGTGTGTGTGTGTGTGTGTGTGTGTGTGTGTGTGTGTTGTTAGTTTCCCCATGTAACTAGCTTAGCTTGCCTCAGGGGGCATTTTGAACTGACCAGACAGTGATCAGGTGACCAGAGTAAAGCCCGGTAGCTCCTCCGTCCACGTGGCAGACAAAGATTGACACGTCACAGTTACATCACAGACTACACAGCGACTCTGCTATTGTGCTCACTCAATACTACTTCTACTTCTTTTTTTAACGCTGATAAAACGTCTCTGGCTGATTGTTCTCTGCAGTCTGAACACAGAAATGAAAGACAGCTGCGTTTTGGCTCAGCTCACAACAGGAAGGCAGACTTCCAGCTGGTTGCCATGGCAGCAGTTTAAACGGGCATCGGTGGTCATCATGGCAGGGTGACACAGCAGATATGTCTGACGTCTAATTAGATCGCCGCGGCGCTCGCTGACCGGCAGCCCTGACCCAAATCCTGTCACATCAGTACGAGAGACGCAGCTGGGAAGAGACGCCAGAGGCCGACCTCACCTGTCCGTCCCAGCTGCAGCGGTCGGACCGAACGGACAGGTGAAGACAGCGTGGAGGTAATCGCTGCAGACAAAACTGTGACACCGCAGCGAAGAAGAAACCAACGCAGACTGTGAGAGAGCAGCGCAATGTCAAAGGTCAAACAAACTACAGCCTGAAGCATGATGGGTAAAAGTGCAGAAGGAAGTGAGAAAAGACTGGACTGTAAACGATCCGCAGAGCAGCAGTTTGTGTTAGAACCCATCAGAGTAACCTCCAATTCTAAAATCACCTCTGCCCAGCAGCGAGTGCTATTTTACATAATATCAATTCCCAAACCAAAGAACACACAGATGGGAGGATTAGGAACGGCAATGAGAACAAAACAGAGGGTGATCTGAGCGGCGAGAAGGAACGGGAATCTCCCAAGATTCATCGCAAACATCCAAATAATCTGCAGCGTGCAGAGAGAGAGGCCGACAGATGGTGAAAACGAACAGATGTCTGCAACTGATCGCTTCCATGAGACGAGCCTTCTCTCCAGGACGAGCTCGAGGAAGACGTTTTCTCCACAAGGTCGCACGTGGCGGTGCGATATTTGATAATCAGCTGTGGAATTTAAAGCTCAAATGGAGCGTGATGGGAAAAAAAAAAACACAGCGGGTCAGTCCTGTCAGGGTCAGGTCATGCTGTAAAAGTCACGCTAAATCCTTTTTTCTTCTCCCCTCTGAGACTCGATTTGAGTTCAAATCCTGGATTACAAAGCTTTAGGAGACAAAGGCAGATCAAATTGATTTGACTCGTCGGCGGCTTCATTGAAAACCTGCGATCAGGCAGAAAGAAATGAGCAGCAGCAGCGGCACGTGGGACAGACGGATTAAACAGTCTGAACATTCATGACCTGAACAGATTGCGACACTTTAATATGTGAGTGCGGACGGGAGGGAGGTGAGCTGAGAGGTCTGAGAAAGAGACAGATAGAGACAAAGAGGTTGAAGGAATCACACCACGTAAGGTCATGTGACCTGGATGTCATGAAATTTATGGTGGAAAACGTTTGGGGAATCATGTAAGCTACTACTGTATCTGTATTTGTATCCAGGGGAACGCAGAGAGAAATTTGTTCTCCTCAAAATATGACTTCACACCTCAGAGGTGTTGCATTCACAGATGCACAGAGAGCGCAGCCCTGTGTTCGGCTTGTAAGCCAAAGTTCCGTGTCTGTTCTGATGACCTCAGTCAGTTTCCTTTAGAGACCGATCAGACAAAGAAGCATTGCTACAGGCACAGCTGCTTCACTAACACACAGTGTTTGTGTGTGTGTGTGTGTGTGTGTGTGTGTGTGTGTGTGTGTGTGTGTGTGTGTGTGTGTGTGTGTGTGTGTTACTCTGGTGGACTCTGGTTCCCTCTCTCCTGCCTGATCTCCTCACCACCTGCTCCTCCTCATCCAATCAACCCGTGCAGTACAAAAGACCGACTCAACCTCCCAGACTCCAGACCGTTCAGTCTCCCCACTTAGTGCAATTTTTGAAACTCGTTCAGGTGATCTCTGCTAACCCTGATCTCAGTGTGTCTCAGGAAATCCACTGTTCACCAGCACTGTCTCGTCTCTTAGATTCCCTCTCTGCATGATCTCCACAGATCACTGTACTATCACCTCTGGTTGTTAATACACTGTTTAACTACTAAACATCTACTAAACATCCAGCGTAACAGTGTCGGGGTGAAACAGCTGGTGGAGCGGGGCTATGTGATCACATATGATTAGCTGCTGGATGAGAATAAATTCATACACATACATTAATATATTCATGATATAATGAAAGACATTAAACAGTATGGTTAATACCACCTTCTCCTCCATGTGTTATGTTGTTGTCGTGTCCGGCGATGTGTTTCTAACGACGTAGTGATGCGTGTCTGTATGATCGCTGCTTGAACATTAATTTAACAAAGATTGCGCGGCTAACTTTGTGAAACAGTCACACATGGTGACCAGCTGTGTTACGACTACTACTAATGCCATGTAACTATGTGGTTAGGCTAAGGAAATAATGTTACATACCTTATGTTAGGTAAGTTATCTTATATATATATATACTGTATATATCTACAAAATAAGTGAGTGCTGACTTTTGGCTTCACACAGGACATGAACTGCAATCTCACAAGCAGTACTATTTGTTTGCACATCAAACCATTAAGCTATACAGGCTTGGGGCGCTATAGAGGGGTGCCTACAGCATCATATTTTGAAGCATAGGGCCACTGACCAAGCCGGGATTTGATGAAATGGGTTGTAACCAACCAGACTGGTTGGTGACGAGACTGAAAATACAGAGACTGATGTGCCGGATTTTGAAATTACCTTAGCAGTGAGGTGATTAGTTTAATTCCCAATCCATAGACCTACTGATAATGTGTATGTTCATGGTGTTACTGGTTATTTGTTTAAAATGAATACCTGTGCAACATCAGCTGAGCTTTATCCTGCAGTGCACGACATATCTGATGAAAACTGATGCTGTGATTCAAAAATCTGTTTTTACGTCACAATATTAATGATTTTAATTTGATACTAATGTTTCCACACAAATCCAGATGCTGTTTAAACCTGAATAATGTAATTTGATATAAATCTCCAGTATCTCTCCTTCAGTATCATATCTGCGTCCTGTGTCACCAGGCTCTCAGAGACAGTCCAATATGAAATAAATCTGTCAGTTACGAGTAAAATCGAGCCCAAAGTGACATCAAACACATCCAGCTGTGACTCAGCTTCCCCCCAAAGGCACCGAAAAGTTTCATTTAATCTAATCAAATTAAATGCTTATTTAAAAATGACTTTTCATAACTTCGACCTACTTAAGGAAGAAAAAAATGTGCAGGGAAGGAAGGAAGGATGAGTGGAGAAATAGGAAAGGGGGGAAGAGGACAAAAGGAATTCAGGAAGCTAACTAACATCTGTACATTGTTTTCTATTTTTACACTGGTTCGATGAATCAGTGTAAATCAGATTAAACAATCCTTCGTCCAACAACTCTGAAGCTTTGTTCCTCTGTGCGTCCAGTGCTGGAAAGCTCCACGCATCCTGGCAAAGAAATATCTGAGAGTAAGAAGCAGTTCAGGCAGTTTATTCAGTCTGATTGGCTGAAAACCTGCTGGTGTTGGCTGGACCGGCGGACATATTGACAGACTTAAATCTTCCCTCTGCATTAGCGGAGACTTCCCTCTCTCTGCAGGAGCTCTGTGACCCCGCCCCTCCTCTCTCTCTTTCATGTCTTTCAGTCTTATTGGGCGAGCGGCGGCGGGCCGGCCGGTGGCTCAGCGGGGGAGTTTGGCAGCTTGTTAAATGTTTTCTAAAACACCCACAGTAATTCACAGAGCCTGTAATTAATCAGGAGAGGAACCCCGCAGGCCACAACCAAGAAAGTGTGTGTGTTACAGTGTGTGTGTGTGTGTGTGTGTGTGTGTGTGTGTGTGTCGTCTTTCCTGGAGAGGGACTTGATTCCACAGAGAAGAGAGACAATCACCACCGCAGACCGCAGAGACTAAACCAGCCTGTGTTTTACTGCTGTGAATTAGTCAGAGTGTGTATTTAATGATTTATTCTCAAGTGTGTGTGTTTGTGTGTGTGTGTATGATCGACTGCAGTGGATTTTTGGCTGCATTAACAATGTTTCAACTAATAACTAACAATTCATTTTAAATACGAGCATGCAAAGCTTCTGTTTAAATGTGTTTGTGCCGCAGTGTCACATGCATCGTGCATCACTGGATTCTATCTGCAGGTTGAAGACTTGTGTCATAAATGTGCACACAGCAGCCTGGTTAAAGCCTTCTTCAATTTATTGCTCTTTTCATGGAGCACATATAAGCAACATATGGTCTGTGTGATTCTGGAGGACACAAACACCTTGAAATGGGGACAAATTGGAAGTGTGAAGAAAACTGTCCAATGTGTTGCATCCTGTTCTTACTATGACTGAAATTTGTCAAATGGCACATAACAGGAAAGGTTTGGTGTCAAGATTTCTTTCAAAATACATTAAATATGTTGGAAAATAGTTGCTGAAAACATTTGAAAAGACTTTGAACGACATATATTTCAGTCCAGGATTTTGTGGGCGGTCCTTAAAGGGTGCTCGATGACACGCTGAGGCCACCCTGAGCATACCCCTGCACCCCTAGCAGAGAGATAGAGATGAATTCATCTCGCTCAGAGTGTTTCAGAGTTAGTCATGTCATTTTCTGAACTCATCTGACACGTTTCAGTTGCTTCAAAATGGCTGCTTGGCAATTGGCCCCCATGAGTGGGCGTGGCTTCAGCACATTCAGAGGACACGCCCCCACAGTCCTGGAGCTGAGAATTCATTTTTACCTGATTTTGACACCTATTTTCACAAACTTGTCAATATTTTTAATCATTCAAATTTGGCTGGGTGGTTAATAACACTTTCTTCTTTGGTCTGACAAACTCAGAACAGATTTATTCTGACTTTACACAGACTTTAAAATTTGGGTTATTTCATGGTTGTATCAGGTACTCATCCGCAGTCAGCGCAGTGAGGGACTTTTCTATTCTAGCATATCAAATATGGGTCATGCATGAATGGTCACTTTAGGGATGGTGTTAAACCACTGACCTCTCTCCTTGACATACAGAGTAACTGTATGTTTGTGCTTAGGAAAGCAGGTGCCATTATGATCATTGCTATGGTAACCGAGGTCAGAGGACAGGGCTGTCTCACTCCCTCGACACAACAGATAGGTACATAACATAGAAGACTACAGAGTCAGATAACAATGTCAGACCACCGAGGATAAACATCCTTGTTGGTAGACTAATGACTGAATTTATGGACATAGAGTAGCTGTCTCTCTGTCCTGAGGCTTCTTCAGTGTTGAGGTGGCATCATGTCATGACAAGTGTATTGATAAATCCTTCATTGGTTGGTGTGTGAGCTCTCTGCAAGCTAGAATCCAAAGATGTTTTGTAAAGGAGGAAGCTCCACTATGTAGAACCACTGTACAGTCATGAGTGGACTGAGTTCAGCTACTGTTAGGAGTGTCAGCCAGCAAATTCATTCATATCATATCCAAAATTTAAGCTTATCAACTTGGTATTCCAGCATTTGGAACATGGAGCTTGTGCAGAATAAAGTGAGCAAAATGTGCCGTAGTAACATTTCCTGCCATCTCCTCTGGTTTCCTCAGAGGGTCCCAGTCTACAGTTTCTCCTTATTTATGACAAAATTTCACATTTTTCCCCCCTTTTGTTGTCATAATCCGTTTCTGGCACTATACAGCGTGTAGAACTGCCGAAAGAAATGGGACACAGGCGCGACATGTCACGTAGGCGGGATGGAGTGGCTTTTTTTTTTTTTTTCCTGCTACACAGATTCTGTGTTTGCAGCTTCAGTTGATTTTAATGGATGCACTCAGCTGCGGGCTGCTGTGACACGCGGTACAAGGACAAAAAAAATGCAAAAAGTTAAATAAATCCACGAAAACTGATGAATATGAGTTTATGCCTCTCACACAAAGTCAGCTGGGACAGGCTCCAGCCCCACCGCAACCCTGATGAGGATAAGCGGTTACAGATAATGGATGGACGAGTTTATGCCACAGATTCATGAAAGTTGAGAGAGGGAGAGGCAAGTTTTTCTGTATTGTTTCCTGAGAATTGAATCTGAAAAATCAGACGCATCCTATTTCAAGCATTGCTAAGACTCTGCGGTTGATGCAGAACGCTGCAGAACGTGTACTGACAGGAACCAGGATCAGAGATCTTCATCATCTGCACTCTTAAATCCAGAATAGAATTTAAAATTCTTCTTCTTACATACAAAGCTCTTCATGGTCAGGCATCATCATATCTTAAAGAGCTCATAGTACTTTACTACCCCACTAGAACACTGCGTTCCCAACATGCAGGGTTCCTTGTGGTTCCTCCAAAAGTAGATTGGGAGCCAGAGCTTTCAGCTATCAAGCTCCCAGTCTGTGTTTGGTTACCTGACCTGATCAGGACATGTCTAGATTCATCATCCTTATTTTAAATACACAAACATCATCATAACAACACTACAACAAAGCTATAAAACTATACTGCCATAATAACACTAACACTTTTATGACTACACTATAAAACCCTCATAACAACACTGACACCGTTTGTCAGCAGCCATGTGCTGATATCGTACGATCTGTTGGATGGAGTCAACCCTGTGACTCTTTGGTTACAGGACGGTGTCTCGTCCACCCTGTACGTTCTGTTTTCTTCCATTAGCATCCGGCGCTAAGAGCAGCAGCCGGCGCTGACAGCAGCATGCTGAATATGACTGATGGCTACAGTCCCGGCTCTGTTTCTCACTGCCTTCATTAAACTGCTAACAGGAACCAGCTAATGAGCCAGGCTGCACTCATTATTATGGGAAACAACACACACATTCGTTATCCTAATCATCTAATCATGGCCGCTGCCCTGTGGAGTCAGAACACACACATCTCCATACATCACCACATTGTGGATATTCATCAGCATCTAACTGCCTCCATTTGGAAAAACAAAGTGTAATGGAGCATTTTAGTGCAACATATTTCACTTTAATTAGTTTAATGTAAATTCAAGACAGAGAGTGGATAAGTTAGCTTGTCACATGTCCAACAGCTACTGTTTCCATCAAAAATGCTTCGTTAATGTATCTGTGGGGTTTTTTATGGCCTTTTATATTTAGCACTGAAACATTAATAAAGTAATAAACACGGCTGAACTCCTCTGTGGACTTTTGGCCACAGGAAATGTAAATTTAGACTTTTTGAGGACGTGAACAGTAGACATTCCAAAATCTTTAAAAGTAATGAGCGGGAAAACAATTTAGGAGATTATACTCGTAATAAATGTGAAATATGTTCAGCATATGGCAGCTAGAGCTGCAGGTTGAATGAGAATTTGTGTATAAAAATAAAAAAAAATCTTCATGAATATGGAACACCAAACATCTTTGCAGGAGTGAAGAGTTCGAATTGAACTTTTTTTTTTCTTTAATAAAAACGGCCTGTTTGAAAGGAGTTGCAGTGGTAGTCTCAAATAAAAAAACTATTTTTTTTATCTGGACAAATATTGTTTTCATTATTTCCATCCATTTTATTTGATGCTTTTAAGCCGCCACCAATAAATTTCAACACATCCGTAGATGTCTCAAGCCGCTGGAAGGCTTTTAATGTGAAGAATCTACCCAAGAAGCGTCAAGGTTCATTGACACAGTCTTAGCAGCAAATAGAAGTAGAGCTGAGTGGTGATAATTCATTAAATGAACAGTATTTATGTTAAAAAAGAGAAACTGAGAGCAGCAGATTAATGACATGAGTTCTCACTTCCTGTCAGTGTGTGTATCTACATGTTTCTACACAAAAAGTCCCTAAATATGCAGAGTGTGTGTATGTTTGTGTGTGTGTGTGTAAATGTGGCATGTAAGTAAAGCGTTCACCTTATCAAATATATTCAATTTGCAGATGAGGCAGAGAGAGATAAAAGGCAGACAGATGGAGGGATGAATAAATAAATCCAGAGTGCATACACAGATAGCTGAGGGCTCGTCACGATAGTTTAAATCCTTGTCTGCTTCAGCCCCGAAATGTTTTATCAAAGACTTAAAGAAATGACATGAAGTGTGGAAAACGGACAGCGCCGGCCTCCACGTGTTCATCATAAACGCTGCCGTCGCTCTGGAGGGACTTCCCGATCACGTCGGCTTCGCATCTGCTTTAAATTTTGGATTTCTTCGATTGATTTCCCTCCTTCCTTTCACAT
Source organism: Argyrosomus regius (assembly GCA_946959425.1). NCBI lineage: Eukaryota > Metazoa > Chordata > Actinopteri > Sciaenidae > Argyrosomus > Argyrosomus regius. The sequence continues at coordinate 2,601,807 of OX336898.1, read as the reverse complement.
TTTGTTTCTTTCTTTTCATTTCATCATTTCCTTCCTTTATTCTCTGTAACCACGGGCACACGGTGACTGATTGACAGTGGATTTTTTACAATAAAGGCTGGTGTGTTAAATGACACTGGTTCTCTTGTGCAGGAGACAGATTTATGTTTGATTTCAGTCTTCCCTGCTCAGATTTATTGTGAAGCGTCAGTTTTGTTCCACTTAAAGTCAGTCCACAACACAAGTTGACCATCGCCAACTCGTTCTGCTAATCAAAGTGAAATTAGAGGTGCTGGCTGTGGCTCTTTTTTTTCTAGAACTGGGTACACAAAGGACACAGGTTTCCATCTGACTCACATGTTCTTGAGTCCTCTTGTATTTGACATACATTTAGTACATTTAGTAAATTATTTTTTTTATTAAAATTGAATCCCTTCACCCAAATCATTTGCATACACTCCCTAAGAGTGTTTTAGGTTAGAGATCTTGTTTCCGTGGCTCGAATCTAACATGTCAGACTCCAGAGATTTGCGATCAGACCCCAGACGTGACATACCAAAGACTCCGACTGTTTATTGTAAACATCATGTGATGTTTGCAGGCGGCGACTGTCGAGAGCGGAGTGTAAACAGAATATGAATGCGGCGTGAACACAGAGACAGACTCAGAGGGGACGCCGAGACAAAGACATGAAAGGACAGAGACGAGCGGAGAGGCCCAGCTGGAAGGAGAATGAAAACACCGGAAGGTTAATTTGCAGATTTTCTCCTGAGAGTCGAACAAACAACAGCTGCTTCTGTTTGATTTCAAGTCTCTGTTTGCAGAGAAAAGACGCTCCTCTGTTTCATTAATGATAAAAAAAATATATTTAAAAAATATGATGGAGCTGTTGTCTGATAAGCTCTGTGTTTGGAAGTGACAGCCCCAAAATCATGCTCTTCATATGACTTTACAGTCGTCCCCTTTCCACAAGGTCTCATACATCAACATAGAAGACCTAAAGTGACGTTTCCTCACATCATTTCTCACTTTCACTGTTATTTTTCTATCAAACTGGCATTACAAGGTGACTTCTTTGACTCATGTAGACCACACTGACTTTCCTCTGGTGTGAAAAACACAAAGCCCTCTCAGCCATTCAAATGAACCCGGTCAAGCGAACACAGACCGGGTGCCAACACAGCGGGGCTCCTGCATGAAAATTGAACCTCAACCCGACATCATGTGGCCGCATGAGTGCTGCAGCGGCCGGTCAGAGAGCTCGCAGGTTCTCAAACTGTGCTACGAGTTAAATGTGACGTGAGATAGTGAGCAGAGGATATATTAGGAAGCACTGATCTTTAACACAAAATGAGCTCTGGTTCTTGAAACGGTTCTTGTTCAGGATTCAACAGTCAACAATAAATAATCTTCTTAATAAGGATAAACATGCCTCCTGTGTGAACTGTCCGTAGTTAAACAGGGTCAACCACTTTATTACAGTCTAATTTATCCATATCTTTCATATTGCAATATAGTTTGGGCGAGCACTTTTCCTACTACACTCCACTCCAATCAGAGTCACACGCCTCATGCAAAATAAATAAACTAAACTATAAACTAAACTAAGACCTACGCTGCTGGATTTTAATGTCGTCACAATAGCAGTGCTTGGAGAAATGAATATTTCTGCGATGGTACGTGGTGTAAAATGTTGCAATAGGTCAGACATGTATAAGCACACGTTCCTGTTAGATGTGATGATGCTGTGTTTCTGTTTACAGCTCCATCAGTACAACTAAAGATTGAATAATAGCTGCTGTGATCACTGTCTTCAACCTCAGGCCTCAAACTGGACTTCTCCACCAATCTGAATGACACAAAAAACAATCTGCTGCTGTATCACTTCAGACTCATGTCAGACTGTTTGTGACGGTCACTGGCATCTTTGTAATGATGGTGTATGTGGGGGGGGGGGGGGGGATCACAGTAGGCGTGATATGACCAGTGACCCAATTCTGACTGTGGCAAGCAGGACAAAATCGCTTCACAGCGCAGCATTGTTCCCAGGGTGTTGCTAGCGACACAGTGAAGTGACTTCATGCACGGTGAAGCTTCCCCAACACAGCGTGCTGACTCTGCACTCGTCTAGAGCGCGCACACACACACACCCACTCCCCCACACGGGGGCTGTAGCAGGATGCGTTTTAGCCTTGTGTGTGACTATGAGCCAAAATGTTGGCAGGGAAATTTCCTAAAAGTTTCTGGGGACGTTTCATCCCTCCATAAATCCACCTGTGCTGCAAACAAAACAGCTTAAGCAGCTCATTTCTGAGGCCATTGTTTGGTGCCAAATAACATGATAGTAAAAATTTCCATTTAATTACGAGCAGAATGTCGAATGACGGGCTGAGGGAGGCGCGTGTGGGATGATATCCTGATGAATCCTATTGTACCATGACAATCCACACACGGTTTGAACGCACAAACCCTCATGCATATGATTCTATATGCATACATATGTATATAAAATGACAGGATGTCAATACATATCTCAACATGATCATTTTATTCTAATAATATTTTGTTATTTGTGATGGAAATCAAATAGTATTCCGGCAAAAATACATTCTGCTTCTAACCAAACCGATGACCATCTGTTGTTCAGGTGTCTGAATGCTCGAGCAGCTTCAGTGTGAATGCAGCAGCAGCAGCAGCAGTGAGGAGCAGTCAGACAATAAATACAAAACATATTTTATTTATGAAAAGCTCCTGAAGCAAACAGACGGCTCCGGTTTTATATTTCATGACTGCATTTGATTCTGGATGTGATTCCCTGTCCCTGAGAGTGTCTGCAGACAGGAGGGGGATTTCTGTCAGCGGAGCAATGTGAACGATTTCTTATTCTATCTTATTTATTTTTATTGTTTCGTGGATGTCAGGCTGTTAACAGTTTGCAGTCTGGATGTTTTTTTTCTTATTCTTCCCCTCGGGAGATTTGAGAAGTGACATGGTTTCATTCTTTTATTTTTCCACACGACGCTGTGAACACTGATGGTGTGTGTGTGTGTGTGTGTGTGTGTGTGTGTGTGTGTGTGTGTGTGTGTGTGTGTGTGTGTGTGTGTGTGTGTGTGTGTGAGAAGATTGAGGACATTTAGTCCTGTTCCTGTTTTTGCTATGAGAGTGTTTTAGGATTAAGGTGGGTTGAGTCTAGAGCTGCGTGTCTCTCCCCTCATTTCCTATCACTATCAAAATAAAAGGCAAAAATACTCACCCAGCACACTCAGCTCCGTGTTTGCGGTGATGTTGTGGTTCTTGTTGCTCGCCGTACAGCTGTAACCGCCGGAATCGTCGTCAGTGACACTCCTGATGATCAGATTGCTGCCCGCCAGCAGAGAGTACTTCTTATTCCTGCAGAGAGAGGAAGAGTGAGGTCATTTACTTTTTGCATGTTTTGAAATCTTATATGAAAAATAAAAAGCTAGCTTTATACTGAAAAGTCTGGTTAATTCTATATGTTTCTCATTATTTCAGGACTTTCAGACTCCCCCTCTGAAGATGTCTTAAAAACAGCTCACACATACTGCACATTAACAATGAGTCATTGCCTAATACAGCTGGTCACAGTAGTTTATAAGCCAGCTGAAAAGTTGTTACTCAAACAGGAATAAATAGTATATTTCCTGGGGACTATTTTCAGCGGCGGATTAATCCACATTTGATGCTCTAGTGAGTATCTAGGGCAGCAGGAGGGCGTATAAATAAACTACAGTGTGTGTGTTCACGGTAATGAAGCAACATGTCACCAAGTGACACAGTGTGACTCACTGATGTGTTTCCGCGGCTCTGAGGTTCACAACCTTTTTCCATCAGCGAGTAAACTAACGAGGCCTGACTAATATTTTATGTATATTTCATATCATATTCAAGACCTGACAATAACAGAACGGATCAACTGAACCGCAGAAGAACTGAAAGCAGCTACAGGAAGTTTGTGTCAAACGAGCGATTTGGATGAATTTTGAGCAGGTTCAGATTTTTATTTCAATATTGCTTGTTGGTTGTTTAAACTTTTCTACTGCAGGACGAGGTTTAGCAGCTCTGTGAACAGAGCTTGTGTTCAGATCTTTCCTGTGCTCTATCCTGTGAGGTTTTATTCTAAAAATCTAATTCTAAACTTTAAAACCCTCTGGTTCTAGTTTTCCTCCCAGAAATGAATGAAATGCTGAGATACAGGTCAACTTTTTATTGTCATATTTTTAAGAGCAAATTTAAGACTTATCTTTTTAATCTGGCTTTTACTTGAAGCATTTTAAAATATTTTTCTGTTCATGTATTTTAATGTTACACAATTTTCTTTGAGTTATTTATTTGTCTATTTATATCTTAGTCTTTATTTGTAGCTATCTGTATATTTTATTATGCTTTACTTTTATTTTATTTTTATTTAGCTATTTACTAATTTTTACATTTTTACTATTTCATTTTTATACATGTTTTTTTAATTAAATTTTTATTTTGTTTATTTATTAATTTTTATTTATTACATTTTTAACCTGCCTCCGGTGTTTCCTCACTGCAAGATGATGAGATGGTGCTTCCTCAGTTTGTGTTGTGCTTTGTTTTTATGTTTTTATGTGAAGCACTTTGTGTTACATGTTTTGTATGAAAGGTGCTACACAAATAAAGTCTGATTGATTGATTGATTGATCAGGCTTTGGATGAACACGCAATACTTGTTAATAGATCTTGCTGTATTCATGGGATTTGTTGGTTACTATAGATACTGTTGTTTACCACTTGGATTAATCATGGATTATTGGAGTCATGCATAATATTAACAGACAGTCAATCAGACAGACCAGCTCTGGATCAGTTCCTCTCCTCTCCTCCACTGGATGCTCGGAGTCGGGTATCCGGACGCGGAACATTCCAGCACGGCGTCGGTTCCCAGCAGAGCCGATACTCTGGACGGATGCTGGAGGAACTGGAGGCTCCTGCTCACCCCGGGCTCTGAGGAGGAAGAGACGGAAAGAGAGGAGAGAGTGAACAGATGATTCATTTACTGAGAGAGATAACACGACACGGCCAAAAGTATGCAGACACCTAAAGATTGTGGTTGTATGACAGTCGATGACGTCATTAGAAAACAAAGGTTGGTGATGAATCTGCTGTTAGAACAGCCTCAACTCTTCTGGTTTCAGGCTTTCCACCTGATGTTGGAACCTGCATGGCTGCAGGGATTATCTCCCGCAGACACAAGAGCAACAGTGACGCAGCAACATTGATGTGATAAGGTCTGGCTTACAGTCGGTGCTCCAGTTCATCTCGTCAGAGCACAGTGCAGGCCAGTAAAGTTCTTCCACACCAAACTGGGAAAATCATTTCTTTATAGACCTGGCTTTGGTATGTTGAAATAGGAAAGGGGCTTCCCTAAACTCTTACAAGACAGAGTAAGTTGTTCAAAATATCATTCTGTGCTGTAGCACAGATACACTTCTTTGTCATAAATGTTTCAATCCACAGCAACTCTGAGAGATGTCTTTTTCTTTTGAACCAAGTGAATCCCATTCTAATCAAACACATCTACTTTCTTTGTCCTGTCAACTTTATATATAACGATCAACAGGACGGCACCCAACAGCAGGAAATGAAGTCACTGCATCAATAATTATTATAACAACACTCGATTTCAGTCTTTGCTAATTAGCACACAGACGACTGAAAACTAGACGGACACTTAGAAGACAGAGTACTGATGTGGTCGCTGTCCTTGGTGCTGAAAGGACAGACGTCCTCAAACATAGAGATGGACATCGTATGCAAAACAGGTTACAAGCAGCGCTCAAATTTAAGGACGTCCCATTGTCAGCAGGATAGAGACAATTTTGGGATAGTAGAGAAAAATACCTGGTGATTTCAATTTTTATTCAGATATCAGGGAACGACTAGCAGAACTCCTATGCTGCACCAGAGTGAGTCAGTGAGGTGATGTCAGAGTAACTGAAACAAAGTTGTCAAAGTTGTAAATGAAGTTCTAAACTGTATTTATTATGTCGAACTGTATTTATGGTACAGGTACATTTCAGTAGAATTCAGGTCAGTTGTCTTGGACCAATGAGTCCTACATAATGAATGACAAAGTTTGGTGTCCGTGAATGTCACATCGGAACATTTTTTGATCTGATGGCACAGTTCACGTGTTTTGGTTAGGTTTATAGTTAGTTTGGGTTAGAACAGGGATACAGGAAGGGGATCCCTGTCACCGTGGTTACAATATTGACCAGTTGTTCATGGTTAGGGGATGACTAATGTTAGGAAAATGGTAGGAAACAGAAAATGAACGGTGGTCTTCTGTCCAAAGTCCAACTTTTCGTTGTCCCATCCATCGAGTACAACCTTCTCACTATGTGGGCTCACACGACTTCCTCCTTTGTCAGCAATCGTACGACTGTTAACATACAGAAACATATTGTTTTGAGAGAATGTGCTGGAATGACAGAAAGTTTGTTTTGGGAGGACAGTCTCATGGAGTTAGAAACCAAACAATGAACCAGAGGATTTCTCAACATCTGGCTGACATGGGGATACAAAGTGGAGAACAATGTAACAGATGGAACAAGATGTTGAAAAATCAGAGATCACAGCGTTGCAAAAAAGTTAGCAACCAAAACCTAAAGAGTTCTTCAAAGCACCTGAATTCATGACAAGAGATGGTTTGAATCTTTCAAGCCAGATGTAGCAATACACTGCTGGACGTGACATTTTTGAAAGTTGTCATTAGTCAAAACTTTCATGTTTTTCAGACACAGATTTCATCGAAGAAAAACACACACACACACACACACAAACACACAAACACACTCACACACACTCCTGCAGTGGGTCAGGTTGTGTTCGCCCTCAGGTTGGCCCGAGGGCTGGAATGTTCTCAAAGAACGACGAGACAATTTTCTTCAGGAGACAGGAAGTTACATCAACGCACCCTACGGCACTGGCGCATACACACACACACACACACACACACACACACAGACTGACACACACACACACACGTTAAATCTGAACTTTTCTGATAATCCTCAACAAAAAATGAGGATTTATTGATTTCACCTAATTTCTTCAGCCTGAAATAAATCAGGCTGAGCAGATTTATGTTTTAGAAAGAAATTCAATGAAATTAAAGTTGTTCGATGTTTCATCCATAGTTTGTCTATTTCACATCTTGTTACTTTATTATTTCATACTGTTGCCGTCAGGTGGAAACCTTGTATTTCTGCTATGTATTTTATGTTTTTGTGATTTAAGATTTAGTGTTTCGTGCATGTGAGGGACAGATGTCTGATTCATATACACAGTAAATTAGATATAAAGCTGTTTGACCTCAGGATTCAGGAACAAAAAAAAAACAAAAGGAACAGAAAACAAGATCATCAGCAGAAAGGAGAAGTGTGAACACGAGGAGACAAAAGACGAAGGAGCGGGAGAAACGTCCATGCAGCACTTTGTGCTCGCTCGGTCACAGAGAAGAGTAAAGAGCGGGGGATCACAGAGATAATCACTGAAAGCTGGCGCGACTCCGCAAAGGAGGCTGTCAGCAAATCAAATGACACACCTGTGAGGAGGAGGAGGAGGAGGAGGAGGAGACGGGGCACACTCTGATACCATAAAACACACTGCATGTGTATGGAAAACCATTTCTGACATATTTTATGTCATTTCTGGTGATTCCTGATCTTTTCCAGCAGCTGTGAAATGTTGAAATAAAGGTGAACCGCCCCTTTAATGTGGCTCTAAACACGATTATTGGATAATGTTATACAGTTCAGCGCACAGTCAAACAGGCTCATAGGATTCCTGCCGGCCAACAGGAAGGTTATTATCCTGTATTATTCTGTTTGTGTCGGACCTCGTTACCATATTTTATTTTGTATTCGTGCCCAGTCAAGCTCTCCATTTTACTAATCAGCCTCTGGAGAGTCGCTCTTTTAAAAAACACAGAGGTACATCTTGTTCACATTATGCCATTAGTAGCAACATTTACATGAGTTGGATGGCTCTAAATACTACGATACCCATGAGCCTTAGCTGCCACCGCTATGGAAAGAGAGGCCAATCAGCTGATCTGAAAGTGAACTGCTAATGTTTAATCAAGTTTCTGTGTTCCACATTTTTTCAAGCAGTTTTTGGCCAGTGTAATCCTTCCTGCTGTTCATACTGACTGCACAGAGATCAGTTCCGCTCATTTCAAATGTAATTGACGCAGCAGTATGTTAGCATATCAGGTGGGTTTCAAGTGAATGTTTCAGTGTATCATACCTTCTGGTTTCCAGAAGGAGGGGTGGTAACACAAAGAGGGAGTTTTTACTATAAAACCTCATATAAGCTTCAGGTGACTTCAGATTTTGTCTCTCCCACCATAACAGCTACTATGGACAAGAGAAACAATAACATCATCCGAAGATTCTTAACGTTTCAGTGTACACAGGTGCATGTGAGTATTGTTTTAGGACAAACGTTGAACCTGGCCGAGAATTAGCACAGCACATAACTCCTGTAACATTAAAACTTGTCGTTTTCTTGAACTGGTTAAACAAACAAGATATAACACGAACATCAGTGAACTTTCATTCTAAATTTCGATGCAGCCGCCGACGCTAATCATGGCTGTTCAAAGAAAGTGTGAAAATGGGATTCAACCAGAAACGCCACATTCATTTCAGAAGTGTCCCAGAAGTGGCTCACGGCGACTAGGTGACACAGAAAAACAAAGGAAAAATGACCAAATCTGAGCAAGTTAACAAAGTCTGGCGGGCAAACTGTTTCACTTTTAACATGCTCCTGGTGGGATACAAAGCTGCTTTAAAAAATGGACCAAAACAGAGCTGCAACATCACAGAGCCGTGCCCGGTGGAATTCAGGAGTTAGAGGTGCCGATGGGTGGATTCTGTTCCCTTTGGACAGAGCCAAGCTAACTGCTTCCCTCTGTTTCAGTCTTCATGCTAAGCTAAGCTAACTAGCCGCTGGCTAATCTACGTGTGAGTAAATATGTCCACAGGCTTGTAGAGCTGTCTCTCAAAAAAACAGATAATTTCTAACACTTATTCATCTCTCCTATTAATGTACTGATTGAAGCGCTCCATGTGGCAGAAAAGAGCCAATCGCAGCTCTTCTTTAAAGCATGTTGTTTGTCACTTCTCTCCCCTCCTGACAGCTTCAGGTTAAACCTGCTGTAAAAATACACAGCAGTTACATGCCAGCTCTTTAGAGGTTAATCTGACTGGTTTATTCAGACTCACACATGCTGGAACAGAGCAGAAAGTAGGACAGAGGTCAAAGGTCGCACAAACAGTGATGAATATCTGCAGATGACACATGGGAATCAGATGGTGCCCTCTGATAATCTCTGACCTTTGACCTCTGAGCTCCTCTGATGGATCCACCTGTTAAAAACTTTATAAAGACATTAAATCTTTATGGAGTCTGAATCATTAAAGCTCAATCCATCTTAAAAAGCTCATGCAGATTGAAGAGAAAAGGGGATAAAAAAAAGATTGAACTGGAAATCATGTCATGTGAAGCAATCTGCCTGGTAAGAGGTCGGGAAAATGCACTGGCCCTTTAACAACCTCTTTATGGAGCGAAAATCATGAAAGATTTATCAGTTTGATCAAAGTGAACGAGCTAAAACTGGAAACACAGAAAACTTTATGGTGTTTCTGATGTTTGAAAGATTCTCAGACAAAGACTCATCACTCAAGAGATTGAAGTAAAGAACGCTTCTATTGTTATTCATGTTTCAGTCTTATTTATGTATTACTCTGTTTGTCTGTTGGTTTCATGCTTTTTTTCTTTGTGTTTTTTTTTTTAAATATTTGATTTCTTCATACATTTATTTTGTTTTGCTTTATTTGACTATTCATCATTTAACTTGTGTGAGAATTACACATGTATTTTTCATTGATTTCATATTTATAAACTCCATAGGCTATTTATTGATTCATTTAGCTATTAATGTTGTGTTGTTATTTTATTTACAATAAATATATTTATTTAGTCATATTTACCATTATGTATTTTTTCTTGATTAATTAATGTATTTATTTATTATGCATATTTTTTTTATTAGCCACAGGGTTGTGTTTATTTGTGCTAAACGTAATGTATAACACAATCAGAAAATAACTTTTTAATTTATCTGAATCATCAACCTTTCCCGCTCTCCTCATTCACTGTCTATGTCGCTCAACCACATCTGTTGCTCTCTCTTCCCCTCAGCAAACAAACCAAAGGAAACCTCTTGGTGTTACTACTTTGCAGCAGCAAATGCTGGGAGAGCGTCATAGTTTAATCCATGAAGTCCATTCAGTCATATTTCAGACTGTGGAGGAGTTTTGGTTGCTTTTCTTCAAAAGTTGATTCCGGTTCAAACACAGTTTGAAATGCAAAGTGGGCCTGTGTGTGATTAGCTGAATGAAGATTGACACTTCGGCTCCGAGGAGCCCCCTGCTGGGATCGAGCAAAGGAAAACTTCACAAGCCGGAGTCAAAGCCTTGTTTAACCAGGAAGAGAGTGAGTTAACCTGAGCTCTAATCTGAGTGATGGAGTGGACAGTGTATGGACTCGTATAATTGGAAAGAATTGAACATCAGCGGCTGACAGACTCCCTGCAGACTGATGAGAAGCTGCTTCCTCTCAGTCCAGACACATTATTAAAATCACATCTTACACTCCATATATTCATTACATCACATTTCATTTTAAAATGAGACATCCAGCACTGGAGGAAATGAACAAAAATTACTACCTGACAAAATGATGACTGCAGGAAAAGTAGAACTCGCCATTAAGTAAAACTGCTGGTGCAGTGCTTCACTGTAAGCCTGGAAATCTAAGGCTTTTCTAAGGGCGATAACACAAATAATATTCTCAAATGTCAAATATATTTAATATTTCATTCGAGAAATTAGGTTTATGAGTGCGGAATGACTCTAAAACTATGTCTACACTATTGCTGGATGCCGAAACTCTCCTCTGAAACCAGATAAATGAAACTATTTCAGGCTCAGTAGGTCTTAAATGTGGGTAGTCTTATTGATAAATTGATTGGAAGCGTTTGTGCAACCCAATGGATCAATAAAGCAAGCAGCCATGTGTTTGCAATACATCACTGTTCGATCAGTCACCTGGGAGCACTCGGAGCTCGGCGTCCGTCCCCGTCCTGGTGCTGCTGGGGTTGTCAGCCAGGCAGCGGTACGTGGCCGAGTCTGGGGGCTGGACACGGCTGACCTGCAGAGAGCCGGACGGCAGGGTCGCCAGGCGGGAGTCGGGGTCAAAGATCAGCGGCAGGTCTTCCCTGTTCTTCTGCCAGCGGATGACGGGCATCGGGTCGCCGGAGACCTCGCATCGCAGCAGGGCGGTGTCGCCGAGGTACGAGGAGACGGACTCAGTGGGGACGACCACCTTCAGTGGACCTGGAGGGAGACAAGAGCGGGAGGGGTTTGTGTCTTCGGTTTCAGAAGTGTTCTTGTTTCTGTTTGTAGTATTGACCAATCACGTTTAAGCAGGCTTTGGTTGCATGTGGTTAAACAATCCGTGTCATGAGCAAAAAAAAAAGATTGAAAGATTAAAAGAGCTGGCTCTTTTAAGTGAATGATGGGAGCCAGCTCCCGTCCGCGAGTCGTTTTTTTTGTTTTGTAAAGTAATACAGTGATGTCAGTGGTGGGCATTAACAAAGCACATTTACTCGAGTCCTGTATTTAATTGGGGGTGTGTGTTTAAATAAAAATGAAAACATCAATAGCTGTCCTTCTTTTAAATTTCTATGCTTAAGTTTTTATATGTGTTTCTATCTGCTTTGTGTAGCAAAGTGGTTCTACAAGCAAGTTAGTGCATTCATTGGGTGGTTTCAGAGAGTTACAGGAGGCTGTGAATGCAATGAAAACAATTGGCTACAACATTTTATTGATGTTTATATTGATACTTTTGAATACTTCAGTACAAAGGATGTGTTGAATCATTTAAGCGATATATGTGTACACATACAAATCATAAGTCAAATCAGCACTAAATTTGGCTGAATTATAAAAGGTATAAGTGGTAACATGAGGAGCCATTTGGGAGCTGAAAGAGCCGGCTCTTCTTGGTGAGCTGAGTCAAATGATCCGGATCACTAAAAAGAACTGGAATTCCCATCACTGCTTGCCACAGTGCAGCAGGGTTGGAATCAGACCTGTGGCTATTTGCTGCATGCCCCCTCTCTCTCGCCCAACTTCCCTGTCACTCTTCAGATGTTACTATGAAGATTCAAAAGGCACAGAAAATTCCTTGCTACTAATTTATAGTGATGCCATGTGCTAAACTGTACTCAAGAAGTCACCTGACCTGTTGAACCATTGAACCACAGGTAGTGGTAGTAGTAGTAGTAGTAGTAGTAGTAGTAGTAGTAGTAGTAACATGAAAATACTTACATTGTGCTGCTGCTGCCACAGTATGATCTATGCTATTATAATAATTACTATTATTACTGATACCACTGCTTTGACCATTACTACCACTACTTATATCGTGACTACAAGAATACTGCTTCCCCTACAGTTGTTGCTAAACAGGCTACTTGTAAAACGAGTGCTGTCAGTAGTGCTGTTTGTACTGCTGTCAGTACTAATGTTTCTGCGTCACAGACTGCAGACACACAGCAGCATTATGGCTGAATAAGAAGATGTGAGCAGACAGTAAAAGGTTTTTTAGGTTGACAAGGAGAAGAGAATGACAAAGATGCAGCAACAGGAAGAGAAGTGAGGCACAGTGGGTGTAGATGTGCGAGAGAGAGAAAGAATTAGACTCCGAACAGCAGGAGGGCAGATGAAAGTCAGACAGACGGATAGAAGGACGGAGAGACGAGGAGTGTGTGAACGGGCAGCGTCCCGCCCGCTGTGTTCAGAGCCCACGCCGCTTCCTGTCTGATCAGATTCACTTCAACAACAAACAGCCTGTAGCCACGTAAACACATGACCCTGCTGACCACCAGCCTTAATCTGCTCTCGCACTCAAACGCCTGGTCGCTGTATTACCATGTGAACCTTGTGCGTGGTTATGTTTTCAGTACTACATGGCTGCTGGGGCCTCAGATTAACTGGAATCTGCAGAAATGCGAAGAATTCAATAAAGAGAACGTTATTTTCTTCAACGTGTTGATGCTGTTCTGAGATTTTTTTCAGAGTTTTTGCAAGTTGAAATGTTTAAATGTGCATGAACATCAGCAGAAGACAGAATATTCAAAATATTGTGTTATTTTTGCAACCCTGTGACACAGCATTCAAGTCTCTTCTGACAGGATAGGCTGAGATGGGTTCACGTATGCTGATTAATTCTTTTGTAGGGGGTCAGTGGAAGGGAACGTAATTATAACTTCAATGTAAACAGTTCTTCATCCGTCCCCCTTGTACGTCTGTGCTTCTTTTTAGTAAGCCAGAATATTTGAAGAGTCGGCTCTTTGGGCTCCCAAACAGCTCTTCATTTTACCACTTATACCTTTTATAATTCAGTTTTGACTTATGACTTATGATTTGTATGTGTACACAACGGCTTGCGGACAGGAGCCGGCTCTCATCTTAAAAAAGTCGGCCCTTTGAACCGGCTCGTTCGCGACCAACACATCACTTTTGGGAAGAAACTACTCTGAACTACTATATGAAGCACGGAGATCATGATTATATTAGATTAGATATCTGCAGTCATGCCCCAACAGCAGCCACACTAAGACATGAAAACAATAGAATTTGGTCTGTTCAAAGCCACTAAAGTGTCTTTGAACCTCTGTAGAACACATATAATTAGTATTAATTTCTCCCAATGCACTGCAAACTAACAGCCATGCTGGAGTCTAATCTGTCTCCATTTGGTTTCTGTTTCACATCAGTCCAACTCCCGCTGTTCTGCTCAGCGTGGTCACCTCTCCAGACGTGTGCCGCCACAGCGCTCTGTTTTCTTTTGTTCATGGTTTTTCATTGGCCCGCAGTGTGTTTTCCACCAGATTCACTTGCGGCTCACACGCAGAACAAACGGCAAAACTAGATCACGAGCTGGCCGTGGAGCTCCGCTTCAAGAGTGCCAGTCTGTCTGAACAGCACAGCGTGAAAACATAGGCACCGAAAGAAAGAGGGCAGTGCTTCCACTTCCTGTGCGTACCTGACTACGAGATGAAAGGTTTGGATATGATTCAAATTTCAGGCCGGCTCGGCAGTGAATTATGATTTTAAAAGTGGCAAAGTGGATTACATAGCATAATCCCATACTCATACTTAAGATAAAATAACAGGCTTGAAAAACGAGTTACTAACAGTAATGTAACCCATGTTAGCTGGAATCTTAATGCATAAGCCACAGCACACTTTGAATCAAGTACCTCATAAATGTTTTCGAGAAAAGTAAAGTTTACACGTTTTGACACATTTAAAATGATATTTTGCAGAGAAAACTCTGCAGTTTGTTTGTGTAACAAACAAGCAATGTTTATTTTAAATTTTTAAGTTTATTTTTGAACAACTTTCCAAATCCCAAGAGTCTAAAAATTCAGCATATGAATCTTTATGAAGTCCTTTCATCTGAGGAAGAGACAGAAAAATAAATGCAGTTCGGTGTCTGCTTTTCCTCGCTGTTTGAGTTTTTGCGTTATTTTGTTTTCATGCTGCTTCGACTCATTTTCTTCGCTCTCTGTTTTACCTCGGCACACAAACAGTGGTGAAACTTAAACTCTTAACTTTCTCTTCTTTCTGTTCTGGAACACTAGAAAAGTTCAGTTTTTGAATCGTATGCGAGCCGCCGCTAGATTGCACGTTTGTGCGTCTTCTCCGCGGCGAGGACTTGAGCTACCGTGACATCGCGCAGATCGGAGGTGACGGAAACGCTCGCGTCTCTTATGTAAGTTCCGCTGCTGTCTGTTCTTATGTAGATCACACTGCTGCCTGCAGCTGCACACACACACACACACACACACACACACACACACACACACACACAAACAAATATAAAACATACACTCTTGTTTTTGTCACTTGTGAGGACACCATATTGATTTAGTTTGAATTCCCGGAGGCTCAGTCTGATGCTTCATTATAACTGCTGCGTGTCTAAACAAATAAATCTTAAAACAAATATTTTAAGCTCATTATCAACCCAAAGTCTTAACACTAACATAACTGGTCTAAAATGTGGGCACTTGCTAGGTCCTCACAAGTTGTGAGTCCTCATAAGTCTGTGTGTAAACAGACAGCTCCCAGAAAGGGAAGCCAGAACATGTTGATTGCCCCCTGGTGGCTGGCTGCAGTATTAAGTTATCTGATGCATGATTGGCAGCTGATCTGCTGACATTTGAGTCTGCCAGTTGGGTTTATGGAAGGGGCCTTGATACCACTGCTCCAATCACACCTGCGCGGACTCCAAATGATGTCACCAATGCAAGATGAGTGGTGAAATTATGGCTTCAATTTCAGACGTGTCGTCCATCTTTGATCCACCAATGATTGATAAACAAAATGTCTTCACTCAGTACTAATGCTAGGACCATTTTGTGTAGCACCAACTTCCCAGAAGTTTCTTTCAGAAATAAGCAAAACTGATCTGGGAGCAGGTGATGGTATCTCACCTAATTGGCTGATGTTTTTGTAAAACCTGAAGTCTGATGATTAAACTTACAATTAATTAATTACAACAAATATGTAACAAATATGTAAGATAAATGTTGTTTACAGAGTACAAACAAGCAGATTTGTAGTTTTTTCATTATTTTATGACTCTGAGCAGCATCATTTTTATCTTTCATTGGAACTGATCTGAGAGCACGTTGCCTAAAAGAGAGTGAACTGCCTCATGAATCCAAAGTGTGGATCAGAGAGTTTTACAGTGATCTTCAGTCAGACGGAGGTTCTGATCACACAGAATGGGGAAAAAAAAAATACAAGATGAAGGGAAGCGCACAGCAGGAAAGATTGAGACAGGAAGGGAAATGGGTCAAATCATCAGGATGGAAGGAGAGTCAGAAAGAACGGAAAAAAAAAAAGAAACTTCATCCCTGATCTCAAAATGCTTTGGCTTGAACGTCCTGGCTCAGGATTTAAACCAGTGAACATGCAAACGTCCAACAAAAAAAACACCACGTCTTTGACAGCCACCGTCACAATTTCCATGGCGACGGTGTCTGTCATGTCTCTTGCTGTTTTCAACCTTATTAGACAAATGAACCAAAATAACTCAGACGGATAATAACATGCAAATCACAGCAAACAGGCGAGGGCAGCGGAGGGATTTGGGGACGCTCCTGCTCGGAGTCTTCGCCTTGGGAACGATTATTATCTGCTTCTGTGGGTCGAACCTCGCTCCTCCTCACTGCTGTTAATTAGGGGTTGTCCAAATCCTCCGAGAGACGACGGCTAATTGGTGATGGACAGATGAAGGTCGTTCTGTCTCTCCCTCCACCGCTGTGAACTCACAGTTTGCGTTTGGAGTGGTTGGGAAATAACGCTATGAGGTCAGTGCACCTTGACTTGAGAAGAGCAGCTAAAAGGTTCCCTTCCTTTGGTTCCTTTAGTGAACGTCTAGAGGAAGATTAAAGGTTAACAGCCTTAAATTAACCCTGCACTCGAACCCACTGATATCATATGTACATCTTCTTCAGATCTGGTACTTTTATCCCTCCAAAAACCAGTAACGTCAGTTAACAATCCTGGCAGAGACAAAGGTTACTGAAAGGTAAAATGTTGTTTGTTAGTGCAACAGATGAAATGGTTATTTCACCACTGGAAAATGGAAAAACTGGACTGGAGAAACATACAAATATGTTACATTCCTTTTGGCTCAAAAGGTAGAAAACCTACAACAATTTGTAAAGTGATATAAATGACTAAATATTTTGTTATTAGCTAATGTTCTGGTGCCACAGTGGTGGGGAGTCGACATATAGTCTTGACTATTTCGTTACAGTTGAGGAGGGCAACAGAATTGAATTTTTCAGCTCGCAGAATAAACAGAACAAACAGTGACACCAGATTGCGAGCTGGCCGTGGAGCTCCGCTTCAAGAGTACCACTCTGTCTGAACAGCAGAGCACAGTGCTTCCACTTTCTGTGCGTACCTGACTACAAGATGAAAGGTTTAGATATGATCCAAATTGTAGGACCGGCTCAGCAATGAATTATGTAGATAACACAGTGTAATCATAGTTAGAGGGCAACATAATTCAGCTTCAGTTGACCATCACCCCAAGGACACACATGCAAGCTGAAAAGATCATTTAAAAAAATAATAGAAATATTCATATATATTAACATAATCCACCAGTAACCATCTATATGACTATGTGCATATGTGGGATATGTGACAAGTCAAAATTACTTTGAAGTGTATAGAAATTCAATTTTGCTCATTCTGTTAAAACATGTAATCTAATCTGAATACTTAAAAATCAAACAGTGAATATACTGGACTGGACAAAAACATTTCAGAATTTGAATATATTAACTATAATCCATTTTTTTCAAATGTAACCTGGGGTGATTAATGTTACTTTCTATTTAGTTTTTTTTTTTCACTTTCCTTGTGGGACAAAAGTATCTAATCAAACGTGAATTAAAAAATCAACATTGCTTTCAGCTGTTTTTGGTTGAATGAATCTATTTTCTTTATTTTCCTCTCCTTTATTCTCTCAGTCTGTGCATTTCTTTGTACTCTCTGTATTATTTCTCTCATCCTTCAGCTGTACTCTCTTTCTATTCCTCTTTATTTTCTCTCTTTATTCTCTCTTTGCTCACCTCCTGTGTTTCTTCTCTCTTCAGTCATTCTGTCTCTCACTCTCTCTATCTGAGTGTTCAGTGTTTCTAATTAATTCCCAGTTTACAATCATCTCTGAACACACACACACACACACACACACACACACAGCCAGATTACTAATTGAATTTTTAAGCCTCTGCTGTTCATTAGCATTTCGCCTTGTAATGTGTTGTACGTGTGTGTATGTGAATTTCATGCAGGCAGAACTAATTCATATTTTAATGTAATACTGGGATCTGGGTGAATTATTTTTGATTGTGTGTGTGTGTGTGTGTGTGTGTGTGTGTGTGTGTGTGTGTGTGTACAAATTGTTTAACACACATGATTCCAGCTGACGGTGGAGACCAGCTCGCTCAGTGATGAAGAACCTGAGCTGTGCATGAAGGTCCACTGGGTTTTAATGGTTGTAATAAAGTAAGAGCTCCTGGTACATTACAAGTGCTGTCGATTAAAACTGTGATGTCAAGCAATAAGAACATTTTAGTAATGTTGGACAAACATTACAGAAGGAGGTGGTGCAAGTGCTTAGAAACCAATTTCTGCATCATAGATTGATGATCAACACTTCCAAGAATTGACATGTGACTTTGATGGTAGTAATATTGTGGAAACATTAACCTCATTGTCACCGTATGACAATTTTTCAATCAACATACGGCACTGATAATTTATTGTTAGCAGGTTACCATCTTCTACTGGAAAACGGTGGAATGCTCCCTCCAGGTTGGGAGTGAGTTACTGACCCAAGCGAGGGAGTTCAAGTATCTCGAGGTCTTGCTCACGAGTGACAGGAAAATGGAGCATGAGATGGATCAGCGGTTTGGTGTGGCATCTGCAGTACTGCAGACATTGAACCGGACCGTTGTGGGGAAGAGGGCACTAAGCCAGAAGGCGAAGCTCTTGATTTTCCAGTCCATCTACGTTCCAACCCTCACCTATGATCATGAGCTTTGGGTAGTGACGAAAGAAAGAATGAGATCGCAGATACAAGTGGCCGAAACGAGCTTCCTCCACCGGGTGTCCGGGCTCAGCCTTAAACATAGGGTCAGAAGCTCGGACATCCGGGGGGACCTCGGAGTAGAGCTGCTGCTCCTTTGCGTCGAAAGGAGTCAGCTGAGGTGTTTCGGGCATCTGATTACGATGCACAATCCAGGCACGTCCAACTGGGAGGTGACCCAGGGCAGACCCAGAACCTGCTGGAGGGACTATATAGCCCATCTAGCCTGGGAACGCCTCGGGATCCCCCAGGAGGAGCTGGACTGTGTCGCTGGGGAGAAGGACGTCTGGAGCGCCCTGCTAAACCTGCAGCCACCGTGACCAACCCCGGATAAGTGGAAGAAAACGGATAGATGGATGGATGGAGGTTACTATCTTGTTACAAAACATTATTATTAAGTAGGTTTGTGTTCCCATTATTACTCTGTTTTTTACTTCAGTCTAACATGAGCCAGATATACTATATATTAATATGAAGATATCACCTGGTTACTAACTACATGGTGGTACCATTACCTCTTTATCATCATACTATAATGTTATTACAGAGATGTAATGTGAACCTTTTTTCTGTTATTTTGTCTTGTGGACATATTCATCTCGGCCGTGTAGGAGTTTTGTTTTGGACTTGTTTTGGTGTTTGTGGGTGTTTTTCTTCAGACTGCTCTCAATCTTCTGGGCTTTTTGGCTCTAATTCATCTGGATCTCATGGGTGTTTTGACTCGGACTCATCTTTTTCTTGTGGGTGTTATGGTTTCAGAGGTACTTCGACTCCAATTTTTTGCTTGTTTGTTTTTGCCTAGCATCGCTCGCTGCTCTAATTTCAGTGAGTTTCAACAGCCAAAGTCTTTTTTCTTTTTTCAGTGGTTTGTCCATGTGACCACCAGACGTTTTCATGTGTGAAAAAAACTCAAACATTGTTAGTGTCCACATAAAGTCAATATTAATTTGCCATTTTAGCCTAACCACTTACTAAAGTAATAAACTAATGCTAAACTGCTAACTGAATCTAACATTAGCAGGCAACAGAACCAGGCTCAGGAGCCGGACTGGACCAACAGGGAATAATGTTACACTACTAAGGTGATTTACAGACTTTCCTGATGGAAAGATTGCTCAGTAGTGAACCGCTAACCACCATTAGTTTGGTCAGCCGTGTAGTATAGTATAGTAAAACATAGTTTTTACAATCAAATGTGAGGAAATGTGTCAGAGTCAAGCTCGAAACTAAAAGCCGGGATTCAGACTTGTATTTGTTAAGTTCTGGCAGTGAAAAAAAGAGTGAGAGTGGTAAACCCTGAAACACACACACATATATACACACACACACACACACACACACACACACACACACATCTCCCTGTGAGCTGCAGCTGGTCTCCTGTCTCTAACTGAGTGGGAGGATGAGAATCACTCCAGAGACCAAAACACTCAAACACAAAGATCTGCAGCGTCCTGTAGAGACAACCAGCTGATACACCCGTGTGTGTGCTACTCTGAACCATGTTATCAGTGGCTCAGAAGTAATCAGCATGCTGTTTAAGTGATCATTTTTTCTTTCACTTGAGTGAGTCTGAATGAAAAGCTCTCTGACCTCATGTTTAAAGTTCAATCCTGCAGCTCGACTGTCTGAATAAAGCAAACATTATTCAGAAGCATTCATGATGTTTGATATTTTGATATTTTAAACAGCTTAATGTCTGACTGCTCTGTCTATAAATGCATTTTACAGACTACAGATTCATTTTTTACCAGTCAGAATAATTCAAATGATCCAAATACAAACTGACTAACACCATGTTTCCCCTCTGTTTGATCACTAAAGGATTATCTGAACGGATTAATGATTTACTTGTTAAAAACTCTACAGATGGAACTATTTTGATCAGGTATTCGTCAAATCTATAATAAACCAAACAGTAGTGGGTGTCAGTTTCTCCACTGGGAGGATTTTCTGTTCCGTCTCATTGCTTGGACTAAATAAACTATTTAAAGAATCACTTTCTGGCAATCGCACATGAAAATAAAAAAAAATCCTGGAAATAATCATGAGCTCTGTCTACAGGGAGGACAGGAACATCATACTTTGACTTGTCAAACCAAATCAAACACATCTCCAGGACTCGTTCATTATGTTTGAGTAAATTAAATTCCATTTCAGATAATGAAATTAAAAACAAACATACCCTGTGTGACCTGACTCTAATGCACACTCCAGACTGGAAGAAGGAGCTCATCACCAGAAAGGTGGCCGAGCTTCATTCAGCTGATGGCCGCTCCGCAGATCTGCTGAAGACTTTTTTTAATCTGTTGATAGATACGTGGAGCTAAAGCGCGAGTACTGAGGGCACCTTCAGCAGTTTTTCAGGTCGACTGTGTAACAGATTAAGCTGCTGTACGTCACTTCTTAAACCACCACGCAACAGTTCATGTGTTCATGCTGCTTCATAGAATGAGAAAAAGCTCTCCTGAGATGTCTGTTAAGAGGTGACAGTATTGCAGGTGACAAAGACCAAACTATCGTGCATTAAATGATGTTAGTACAAACTTAATTGCTCACAATCTCTGGCGAATTAATGACATACATGATCTATTTTCTTTCTTTCTTTTTTTTTACATTTGAATTGCTCGTCCCCTGTGAGGAGCTTCATGTCACCCAGCGAACACACAATGCATACTGCTGGTGATGGTGATGCACTTAAGCCTCTGTGGCTCTCTGTCTATTACTGTCTTCCATAAACAGTATTGATCTTAAGCTACACTCCACTTACTAAATTACATTACAGGTGAATTACTTTGGTCCTATTAAATAAATATGAACAGTCAAATAAATGGAGGAAGCTGAGCAATATTAAGTCTTTGTGTGTGTGAGAGTCGCCACCGTAACTGCCAAGGAGAGGTCAAGGTGACATGGAAACATTAAACTGAGTGAGGGAATCTCCTCTCTCCTCATTTCCTTGCCTCCTCTCGTCTTGATTTCTTCTCTTTGGCGATCATGTTGGGGGGGGCATTGAGTGGACAGTGATAGAGAACCTGAGCTGTACACGAAGGTTCACCGGGTTTTAATGCTACAGTAGGAGCTCCAGATACTTTTAAGGATACAAGTGCTGGTGATCATGGCTGTGATGTCAAGCAGATTTGACGTTACAAGGATGACAAACACAATAATAACCACCATTTTACTGCTGCGTCTATATAATCCAGTACAACTGATACTAAAAAAGGAACAATAAAGAACATATGTGGGAGGAGGCCATTCAGAACGAAGTGGTGTGAGCGCTTAGAAACCAGTTTTGGCGTTATCATATGGTGATTACCAGTTGTCGGTTCCAAGAGTGATAGTATTATCCTGACAGTAGCCTATAAGGTTTTGAAAAAAAAAACTCATTATTATCTAGTTACTACCCTGTCAATGTTACCATATTACCCTTTTTGAATACAAATATTGCACTGATATGACCATTTTGTTTTCAAAATTTATTGTTATTTAGTAGTTTTGCCTCTTTCCCCATTATAGCTCTTTGTTTTTGATTCTGTTTTACTGTTTACTACCAGAACAGAAGAGGATCTAATCATGAGCCCTGTGGAACACCGCAGCTGAAATCTGGATATATCAGTTATAATTTTAAGAGCATGTTTGGATTTAAATGAATCAATTAATAGCTAGGCCTTGGACACTGACCAAATCATACAGACAGTTGCCTGTGCTCGATGTACTTTCATCAAAACATTTTGTGCATTAGCATTGATTACAACAGAGCAATCTCTTACCAGCTACAGTGACTTTGGCAGTCCGGCTAACGATGCTCCCCAGTCCGTCCAGTGTAGCGAGGCACTGATATTCACCCTCGTCGGGCCGGTGGTGCCGCAAGTGCACGACGTTCTGCACCAGCAGTGAGCCGTTAGCCAGCTGCTGCCGCCGTTCGTCCACCACCGCGCTCAGCAGCACGCCGTCCTTTCGCCATGTGATGGTGGGAGGTCCCACCGCCGCGTCGGACTGTGCCTGGCAGTCGAGCTGCAGCACACCCCCTCGCACTGTCACCGTGTCCTGAGGCTCCTGAGTGAAAGTGAAGTCCACAAAACCTCCGAGACTAGACGAGGAGGAGGAGGAAGATGAGGAGGCGTCTGAGGCTAGAGGAGGAGAAGAGACGAGGAGGAGTTAGAAGCACAGAAACATGAGATCAACAATGGGACAGTTATTTATTCATGAAAATGCTCTCCATCACAGAAACCGACAACAGAGCTGCAAACCACACAGATGAGGTTCATAACAGGGATGCTAACAGAGGTCCAGTGGTGCGATGTGCCACATTCAAATGAATCCAAACTAAATAAATACATCAGTAAGTCTGGAGACAAAGAAACACGTCACACACAAGATTATCACAACTGCCAAAGACCCTCGAGGGCCTCGCTATATTCTGGGGTTCTGCCACAGTGACAACTTTCTTGATCAGATTATCTCGTGCAAAACTAGCTACCTCAGAAGTATTCATGCCTTTCCATGCTAACAGAACTGAGAAAAATAGATCAAAAATACACTTTGCAGGAACATCAACATCAATGAAACAATTCAAATGTTTGGATCCTGCAGATTTGCATTCATGAATATTTCTGTGACCAGTTTCTGGTTCTAAGTGTTCATCTTTTACCAACATGAGCTGGAAGATTTCACAACACTGAGACGATCAAACAGTTTTTACAGTGATTCAAATCCGCAGTCATTATTGCCTTGCTCGAGGCGTTGAACCACAGGTGGAATCAAACCTATAACCCATAATGGCTTTCTCTGCATGCTTTCAGAATCAAAGCTTTCTTTTTTCGGCAGCAGGTGAAGGATTACAAGTTGTTTTTTCACGCTTTTATCTATTTATTCATGTTTTGCTTGATGTATTTATTCATATTTGTCATTAGTTTTGTCAGTTTAACCTCCAACCTGTAGCACGCCGCTCTGCAGGATAACTCATCATCTCTATCAAAGCCACATCAACCTCTTGTATTTTTTGTTTTTATGTTTTTCATATTTTGTTTAATCTTCGGTGATAGGCTCTGACAGCGGCGAGCGACGGAGGCGGCGTCTCTCTCTCTCTCTCTCGTCTTTGAAGTCGACGCTGCTAAAAAGTCTTTCATCCTGATCAGACAGGCAGTTTGTTCGGTCAAAGCAGCCGTTCAGCGCCTGTGTGTTTCCTGGGAAGTCTGAACAGAGACTCAGAGCAACTCCAAGTCACGTCATTACGCCACAAAGTCGACTTTGAAGCGCAGCAGATGTTCTTTTCTTTTCTTTTTTTTTTCGATTTCACTGATGTTCCTTTTAAAAACGCTCACAGCTTCAGATTCTCTTGCAGGAAAACTCTGATGACACAAACATCAGGTATAAAAGACTGAATGCTCTCTGGCTCTGGCTCTATCCCCAACTGGGATGAAAAACCAATGGAGACCAGTCAACATTAAAGTCATTTATCACTAATGACCAGCAGAGTTTTGTTTCAATAAAAGGACAGAACACAGAACCGGGGTTCAATTAGAACCAGATCCTTATGCACATGGTTCTAGGCAGTTTGGAAATACTATTTACATACAGGACTGATGGCAGCTGCTGCCATGCGAGGTGCCAACTGATCATCAGGAGCGATACAGCACTTCCAATCCAAACGCGTGCACACACACATTCACACAGCCATGTCAAGCAACCCTGCGATTTACTAGATGACCCGCTCTACCACCTGAGCCACTTGTAGGTGTTGAGTTATACTCAACAAGTGTTTTCCTGTTCCTCATTCACCAATCAACTGCTCGCTTGTGGAAACCTTGCCTGAATTCTGCTCTCCTTGTGCCTCGGAAATACCTCACCGCCACGTCCAGCTCAGTCACGTCTGCACCTCTGAAGTCTGCCACCACCAGCACCTGCACCATCCCGGACACCCTCTCCTCTGGATCACCCACTCACCTGCACATTCCCCCTTGTGAATTCAATAAACTGTGTCTTCAGTCTCTTGGTTTGTGTGTGCATCTCGAGCCTGAAGTCGTTCAGCATAACATACAAGTTATGTATAACTCTCTATTGTTCCTTCCAGGAAACTTCTGAGGAAATTCTAGTCCAACTGTGACCCTCTTGACATATGGATGATGAAATATGATCTATCCGGACAAGTGATAAAGTCTTCATGTTCACTGTCAGACCACACATTTTTATACCCTGAAGTGATGTGAGCAGATTCTCTCTTTCACTGTTTCACTTTGTGGACAACAGATGGTGTATAAGATGATCAATATTTAACATGTTTAACCTCGTGCTGCTGCAGGTCCTGATTTTTACATAAAGCCACCGGGGGTGCTCATTCAGACATGACACTGCCCCGGGGGCTAAAGGGGCATAAATGTGCCTCTCACACTCTCATCTGGCCTGTAAGGACCCCCCCTTGTTCCTTTGTGGCATTTTGAAATGCATTGAAGGTGAAAGCAGAGCATGTATTTAAATTACAGAGCCATAAAACAAAGAAGCAATTAGCATTTTATGTCCCAACATGAAGGTCGAAATAATGTCTCCACATTAGCAGGATTTAAATTCTGCTGGAGAAATGCTGAATCTTTCATCCTATTTTTTTATTTTTGGACTAAAAGTCTATAAATCAGCCTGTTAGCCATTTCTTATTTTGTTTCTAAATTACCCATGATGCCAGAGAAAATACATGACCTTAAAGCAGTTAAACAGAACAAGACCAGAATCTGTGAAATCTCCTTTCCTTCCCTGTCCGTTCTTCCTTCCTTCTTTCTTTCCTTCCTTCCTGTCCCCTCTCCCCACCTCCCTCCTCCTCTTCCTCCTCATTTCTTCTTTCTCTCTCTTTCCTTTCCTTCACGGTTTCCTTCTTATTGATTCCCCTTCAGCACTCCCCCCCCTCCTTTCTCTATCAGTAAATCACTATCTTGACAGCTCTATCTGTACTCACTCCCACCAGTCACACACACACACACACACACACACACACACACACACATGCACACAAACACACACAGACAGACAGACACACACACACAGTCAGTTCATCAATGTGTCCTTGTCCTCCTTGTCCTGCACTTTGATGCTATCACTCCGTCTGCTCTCGCGCCTCTTCGTCATTTTTTCTTCTTCATATTTCGTCTGTCACATGAAGCTGCTCTTCATGTCCATATTTCTAAAAGCTTTTTTTAAATCATGCATCATTTCCCGTGAACATCTGGGAGTTTTCCTGGAGAGAATGAATCTTAGGACTGATTCAATTAGTGCATTTCTAAATAATTCATTCAGCGCGGATAGTCTTTTGGTCAGTGCACAGCAGGTTAGCGGAACGTGTGTCCACAGCTGAGCATACACTTCAACATTTCCAATAATAAATTCATATTAACTTGAACTTGAATTGAGCTTTCTAGGAAAATCCTCTTTTCTCAGGAAAGGTTTAAAAGACGTTCTCGTTTGGTTAGGAAGCAGAGCATCCTTAAATTCTGACTAAAGTCCCGACAGAGTCAAGCGAAGTCATCGTGAAGGAGCTGAAGTCAACTGATTGATTAGTTCATTAACAGCAACATTTTCTCTCAATTGTCTCGAAGAAATCATTTTGTGTTTGGATTTGCTCGTCCTGTCAGTCTTCTGAATCTCTCTCAGCTTTGGACTGTTAGTCAGACAAAACAAGGCAATTAAAGAGAATTTAATTCAACTGAGCATTCAGACTCTAATGAGCAGTTTTCACCATTTCTGACCTTTTAAAGACTTAACGATTAATTAAGACAAATACTGATGAGTAATCAATCATGAAAATAATCTTTAACAACTCGCTGACAACTGTTAGCGCTAGGTAGTGCAAGCATACCCTTGGTGGAAAGACCGGTTGATCCCTGCCAAATTGAGGAGAAGAAGACGAGGATGCAGAGCTGGATCTAAGCACCAGGAGCAGAAAAGGCGATACAAACTAACGGCTAACGAGCTAACGGCTAACGCGCTGGCCAGGCTACGGAGGGAGTATTGAGAGCATCATGGCTGGGTGGGCTCGCTGGTGACTTTGGATGGCTTTTAACTTAACTTAACTATGTCCTGTGGGCATGGAGGAGGTGGGAGAGAGGAGGATGCTGGCAGGGCTGGCGTCCTCTCCTCTCACCTCCTGCATGAGACTGTGGAGGCCTTGTAAGCAGCTCCTTCAGCAACAGACTGCTACTCCCACCATGTAGGAAGGAGCACTACCACAGGTCCTTTGTTCCAGCAGCTGTCGGACTCTTCGGCACCAGCATGACTTCATGACTTTGACTTGCCTAAAGTCTATCTTATCTTATCTTAAATCCTAAAACAAAGAAACTGATCATTAAAGTTATTAATGATCATTCCAGGACTTCCAGGACTGCATGTCCAAACCTGACATGCATAAATATGTTTTAAAGGACTAGATTCAAAAGGTAGTCCTGGTCCACGACACTAAATAAAATAGACCTAATGCTGTTACGAGTCTCAACATACCATAAAAAGAGCAACACTTTCTAAGAATCAGTGTAAAACCAACAGAACTCGACCAGACCTCATTAGATTGAATATAAACACAGTGTGAATCTGGTTCAGGGTCAGTTCTCTGTCACTAGTACAGCAGACAGCAAGCACCTGAAGCGAGTCGAGCCCACACACACACACACACACACCTACACACTCACACACACACACACACACACACACACACACAGGTAAACGGCTGAAACTCTGAGAGCCAGGTTTATAAAAGAAGCAGAGAGGCAGACGGATATAGAGCCATCCAGGAGTTTAACTGATAAGATGAGAGTCAGTGACAGCGAGGTGGACAACAGCCAAGACCGTCTGAACACACACACACACACACACACACACAAACACACACACACACACAGTCTCACAGTGGCTGACACCATGGGTTAGTGTCTGAAAAGCAGACTGCATTAAGACTCTGGGCAGCGTCCAAGAAACTGTGTGTGTTTAAACTCTGCCGGCTGCTGGCTGCCAGCAGAGAATCATCCTGACTGAAAGGAGGAAACAGGAAGGAAGTGAAGAAACTATGATGGAAAAAAGAGGAGGAAAAATGATGTGAATGATGTCCAAAACCACCAATCTGTCAGAGAGACACCATGAAAACTACCAGACAGAAACATGTCGGGAAAAATCCAAGAAATATTCAGACGACGACTGAACATCAATTCAAGTCATAAATTCTCGAATCATAAATCTGATTTAGTTTTGGCTCTTCAAAGCTGATAGCAGGAAATATTCAGTATGCATCAGGAAGGGGAAGCACCACTACCTGAGGAAATGTTTACAGTTCAAAACAAAAAGAGGAGGAAGAAGGTGGAAAAGAAGATATGAAGAGAGAAATATGAAGAGGAAAATAATATTTTTATGATTGCTGGGCTGGAGGTTTCTGCTCGATAAGCTTAAAAAAGTCAGAGCAGTTGGAGGAATGAATAGTAAGAAGAAGAAGAAAAGGAAGCGAACAGGAAACTGTGAAAGATTGAAAAGTTTGAAAGTATAATGGACGTTAACGATCATCAGTCGAAGAATAGAATCTTTTTAAAAGTTGGAGGGTCACAGAGAGGCGAGCTATAAAATCATATCCCAAAATGACCCGACTGCAAACTGAACTTCTCACATCACAGACGATAATGGAGGCATTAAAACACCAGACCTTCAACTAAAACACAGAATTCAGAATTCTGAGGTGGAGTGTGTCACATTTAGAAGGATCTATTGGCAAAGATGGAATATAAAAATATATGATTTATTCATTTATAATAGTATAAATTAGGACTTAGGAGGCAAGTTCAGTTTACAGGCATAAAAAAAATATTATCTAATTGAACCCCTAACATAACATTTTTGAGCTTAAATAACTTAATTCAAAATAAATTGAATTAAAGTCAACATTTCATTTTTCAGACCCAACAATGCCCACCATGAGCAAGCACCTGGTGACAGTGGTGAGGAAAAACCTCCTTTAAGAGGCAGAAACCTCGAGTACGACTACCGTACGATCTACCGTGACTGGTTTACTTTAGAGAGGAAGGGGGTGAGTGGTGTGGGGAAGATAGATAGAGAGTTTATAGCGCGGTATATATGCCTCAGTTTGTTTGGGTGGATTAGACCATGGGCACTGTTGGCACTGTTTGAAGTCAATGAGCAGGACTGCTCAATGGAAACGTTTGAAAAGATTTCAGCATCGACATGATGAAGAATGTCGTCAATAATTCACTGCAACAACCCAAACACAGCCATTCCTGAGGCTATTTCACCAGAACAGAAACTCAATTTATTTTTCAAGAAATGTTATGTACACTGATATAAAATGACAAAGTGTAATAGAGGATTTTATACACATCGCCAGTTTCCTGCTAGATTTCACTGTGAGTTTT
This sequence comes from Argyrosomus regius, assembly GCA_946959425.1. Classification (NCBI taxonomy): domain Eukaryota; kingdom Metazoa; phylum Chordata; class Actinopteri; family Sciaenidae; genus Argyrosomus; species Argyrosomus regius. The sequence continues at coordinate 2,572,633 of OX336898.1, read as the reverse complement.
ATTTGATTTGTAGAGTTCTGGTCCAAAATTCTAAATTGGCTGTTTCTACCTGGAAGATTCTACAGCTGCACCAAACTTACTGGACACCATCAGGCAAGGTGTATCCTGTTTTTTTGGTACTTTATTTTGGCGGGATTCCCGGTTTATTCCCTGTCATGCTGATACACCTTCTCAGTTTCTAGTAAAGTTCATGTTGCTTTGTTCTCACCATATCGTTTATGTAACCTTACCAATATGCCAGTGCATTCAGCTCACCATATTCCCCCTGTGGTTGTCCTCAGACCCCTGAAAATGCATGTGAGGGAGAAAACACACTTCTTTCAACAACAACACCATCTACTTTCTCCTCCACAGAGTACACCTGTAGAAGTGTTCCTGTTATTGTGTCCACCCCTCTGAGTTCAGCATGAAAACCAAAAGTACACCCCTGCTGTCAGACAGCAGCGGGCCAATTATACACACACACATGCACACACACACACACACACACACACACAGTTTGTAAAGTCCCATCTGCAGTGAGGTCTGACACCAGCTGGACAGCATCAGTGTGTGTGTGTGTGTGTGTGTGTGTGTGTGTTTAGCATTAAGCCTTCATTAACAAGTCTCACCTGTCGTCCACCCTCTGAGTCTCATTGAACTATAACTCCCATAATCTCTTTGGCAATCTCACAGCTGAGCTCAACACGCACGCACGCACACACACACACACACACACACACACACACACACTCTGACCAATCAGCAGTGACTGACACGTCGTCCGTTCGTGGACAGAAGTTTTGGTAGTGATTGCTGGCAGGAGTTAACATTTGTCACATAATCAAACACACACTGTCTCTGGAACAGAAACATGATTCTTAAAGCAGCCTGCAGCTCTGATTGGCTGATTGCAGGCTGTAATAACAATCTCCGAACAAATCACAGATGTGATCGTCCAATCAGTGATCGGTGATGTCACGATGGGCCTGTAGACTGTCAGGCTGCATGATTTCAGGAAGAACGGGAAGCAGAAAAAGAACAAATACATAGATAACATTCTCTGTCTGTGATTGGTTGATCACATCAATTACATCATGGGAATGTAAAGACAACTTCCTGTCACACACACACTCGGAAGAATCACTTTCAATCACACAAACACTTCACCAACTCTGATATTAACACCAATTGGTCTTAATTAGCCAGTTCTCATTCAGCCTGCTGTATATCCTGCTAATTACTCTGAGTGTGCATGTGTGTGGGTGTGTGTGTGTCACACCATCAGTCGCAGCCTGTTTGTTTTTAGTGTGTAAATTAAATTAACAGCAGCAGATGTTTTGGAATAAAGATCTAAACGTGGAGCTGACAGCACTAACTTTGTACATTTTTACACAGTTTCTTTGTACATGTTATGATTTTTTTTCTTGATTTATTTGATTGATTTATTGATTTGTTCAATTCATTGATTGATTAACTGCTGTAAGTTCTGTATATGTCATGCTTAGTACTCCACAGCTCATTATTGCCAAACCAGGCAGTGATGTAGAGAAGACAAAAGAGGTGTGTGTGTGTGTGTGTGTGTGTGAGAGAGAGAGAGAGAGAGAGAGAGAGAGAGAGAGAGAGAGAGAGAGAAGAAAAAGATAGACAGATAGAGAACAAAGTGAACAAAGGATGAAAAACAGTTCAGGACTGGAAGAAAGGAAACGAAAGGGATTAGTTTCAAACACACACACTCGCGCTGTGGTTTGTCTGTGTGTCTGTGTGTGTGTTTTCCATTTGGTCCTTGTCAAAACGCTTCAAGAGACTACGGTGACACTCAATCCCCTGAGACAGATATGATCATATTCACACTGCTCGGTGTGTGTGTGTGTGTGTGTGTGTGAGTGTGTGTGTGCGTGTGTGTGTGTGTGTGTTTGCAGGTTAAAACCCCAATAAGCGTTCTGTCTGCACGTTTTTAACAGAGACCTTTACTGCTGTCAGACACAATTACCTACCGGTCAACAGCAGGCCAATTATACAGACACACACACACACACACATGCACGCACACATACAATCAGTGAATGACAATAACAAGGCAGCTTACTGTCAAAGAGGCGAGGAGGGAGTAGCTGTCATAACACACACGTACACACACACACACACACACACACACACACATTCCTGAATGGCAATTTTAAAGTAGCTTTGTGTTAAAGTGAGAAGGGAATAGCTGTCATACATGTCACACACACACACACACACACACACATATACTCTGTCCTGATACCTCAGGTCGACATCATGTCCACTCCCACTGCATCTGTCACTTTGAATATTAACCACAAGATCAGTTATTAATGAGATGACACATTTATGACACTGATTTGTGGCAATGTCACGAAAAAATGGGATCATCACTTTTTTAGGATATAACATAAAAACTTGATTTTCATGGCTGTTATGTTGATTTGATCTAAACTGAGAGACAGACTCTCTCGCTCTCCATCCAGTATGAATGGTAACAGACAGCAAACTGTAGCACAGATAAAACTTTAGCTTTGGTTAGCTTCTGTTAGTTTGAACTGTCACGTGTATACAATACACAATTATCAGAACTCACTGTAACAATATTTTCACGATACACAAAAAAATATCTAAGTAAAATAAAAAAAGTGTTTTGTCTCTTTTAAGCAAAAATATATTTACCATACAACATATAAAAATTGCAAAAAAAATGCATAACAATAAATATAGATATATCACGACACCCCGAATTTGAACACAGTTTAAGTGACATTACATTTTTTTATTTTGCAAAACCACTATAAATGTTGAAATGATAAATATGGACAGCTATACATGTACACCTGATTACACGTCAGTGTAGCATCAAAAAATATGTTTTGTATTTTACGGTAGACAATGGAGCTTTAATGCTAACTGGTTTTTGCCAAAAGTAGCTTATTATTGCATATTAATGCTTGCAGTTTACTCAATAGCATTTTTGTTATATTTTTTAATTCTCACAAATTATTTTGGTGAAAATTGTCAATGACAAAAGTTGGCGGACCCCCTGCAGTACCTCAGTAGGTATTGTTGAAGCTTAATAGTTAACACAATTAAAGTCAACCACAGACCAGTTGGAACAAAGTCGAAGCTTAACAATTAGCCTTAACCTCTGATATCCACGAACACCGTTAAAAATAGCCTCAAACGCTGCTAACAGGCTAAAGGCAGATAAGCTAGCATACCTCTGGCTTCTGCTAGCACCCTTTACAGAGCTAAAGCTAAGCTACCCAGCTAGCATCAGCAAAATGATCAAAAAAGTGTGTTATGTGTATATTAGTTATGATAGATTCAGACCCAAACAGCTAGAGGATGGAGATAAATTGCAAATTGCTTAATTTTGTTATAATTTGTTGCACCTCGTTAACAAGTAAAGCCAGGCACAAACAATGTTGAGCTTCCTTTTAATTAGCTAAACTGACTTAGTTATGACAACCTATTTAGTTAAAACACATCATCTAATATAAGCTAACCATAAAACCAGCTAGTCTCAGCTAGTTGGTTACTGTAGATTGGACACTTTCAATACAGTTAGAGAGGATCTTCCACTAAAAGTCTGTGTGTGTTCCTTCTGTAAAAAAAACATTATTTAACTAGACAATGTCTGTGTAAAGTTGTGTCACCTGCTTAGTGACTTTAACAAGATAGATAATCATCCATAATCAATGCAAGCTGGCCGATTAGCCGCTGTGTGAAGTGATCATAGACAGACCGACAGTATTCAGGGACAGATTTGTTGTGCTCACAAGCGGGATAATATCGGGGATAAAATCTGCAGTGCGAAGTGAAAACGATGTCAGAGCAATTCTATTGGTCTTTGATCATTGATTCACTTCCTGAAAAGAGTGGAGAAATGAAACACAGCAGCTAAAAGCTGCAGGATGAAAAGGAAAGATCAGTGAAAGAACGAGGAGGAGTGATGATGCTCTGGGTTTTTATTTGAAAGCCACTAATTCCCTCTTTCTCCCTCAGTCTTCAGTGTTCCTTTAATCTTCTCTCCTTTCCTGTTCTATCTTCTTCGTTTTACTCTTGTTTGTTGATTCAAATGTTTTTGTCTGTTTCTTTTAAGGTCAAATAATAATCAATCAGCAGTAATCTTAAGTATATGTAAGTAATTTGTATCATCATTGACTTAAACCACCAGTACGGCTCTTTAAAAAGATTTTCTCTCAGAGTCGAGGCTTGAGTTTCTGTAGCAGATGTTTGGCTGAGCAAACTGAGCAGGAAGAAACACAAATTGGTTCCATGTTGTCGAGAAAATGTCTTTCAGCTGGAAACCATTTCCAGAGGTGGAAGGTCAGCAGTGTGCAGCCCGGTCTGACGGTCCTCCAATCTGCCTCCAACTGCACGCCCGCCTCAAACCTCCAGAGTCTGGTGGAAAAGGTCAGCGTAGCATGACTACAAGGCCTAGAATTTGAATGACTAGAAGGCTGAGAGCTACAACAACTACAAAGTCTGAAGCTGGAATACTGACATAGCCGAGGTCCAGAATAATAAAGGCTTTGATCTAATGACTACAGGATGTAGAGCCAAGCTAACTAGAAGGCAAAGAGGTCTAGGTCTACAACAGTAAACGGACCTCGAGAACTAATAGGGAAAAACCTCAAATATTATATCTAGAATAACAGCAGGGGCTAGAGTTGGAATTATAAGGCCTAGGACTACAACAACAACAAAGACTAGTGTTAGAATAACTAAACAACCCAGACATAGATGACTAAAGGGCCTAGAACAAGAACTGCTGGAAGGCCCAGAGCTACAAATAGAAGGCTAGAGCTAGGACAACTTAAAAATGAAAAGGTTTAGACCTAGAACAACAACAAGATCTAGGACTAGGACCAACAGATGTCCCATAGCTAGAACTATAACACTTAATGTGAGGACAACTAAAAAGACCTTGATCAAGAACATGACAAGGGCAAGACCAACTAAAAGGACTACATCTACCGAGAATTAGACCTAGAAAGCTTTGAGCTAGAACAACAACAAGAGAGCAACAACAAGGCAGAGGCCTACAACCAGAACAACTACAGGGTCTATAGCTAAAATGACTACAGGGTCCAGAGCTAGAAGTAGAAGGCTCAGAATGAGGAAAATCCTTACGTCTTATATCTCGTCCTACTGACTTTTTGTGTTCAATAAAGTTGGAACTAAAAGGTCTAGACCTTGAGCAATAGCAATACCAACTAAACATTCTAGACAACTCAAGGTCCTAAAATTGGAAAGACTAGGCCCTGAGCTAGACATTATAAATCACAGAGCTGCAGATCTAGAATGAAAAGACAGAACAAATAATAGGCGTTGAACTACAACAACAAGACCTAGAGCTACAAAGAGCAACCAAGAGGCCTTAAACTAGAAAAACTTCAGGATGTCCACCTAGAAGACAGCAAACAACAACAATGGACTAGACCTGGACTACAAGAGCTGGAACTGGAATGACTAGCTAGTAACAACTCTCACAATATCTGGAGGTAAAACTAGAAAGTCTGGAAAGACCAACAAAGCCTAGAACAACTAGAAAAGGCTCAGAATTTGTGGACCTCGCTGTCTAAAGTCAAATAATTTAGCAAAATATGAATAAACGACTCCAGCAAACCCTAAGACCACCGATTTTATGAAAGTTTATCAAACACATTTGCATGTCCGGATACTTTTGTGTTCACTCTGTATGTTTGCACGTGTGACTCTGTCTGTGTGTGTAGCTCACGTTGCATATTTGAAATTTCAAACCAGTCATTTTGCCATCATTTCCATCTGACTGTTGCACGTTGTAAACATTTGATCTCATTCATTTCCTTTGTAATCCTCAGATTGCAGCTGGACCTGATGGTGACGGCATCAGCCAGTCAGACGAGTGGTCCAACATTTTGTGTCATATTTAAAGTGATTTATTGTAGAGACTCTCATATTTTCTCCGGTTCATTATACCTCCGTCTCTCCCTCATTTCTCCCATCATTTCTGCCACTTGTCCTTATTATGCTGAACCACTTCTTTCCCCTTGTCCTTTCTATCCTCCCTGCTTTCCCTTCCAGGTTTTGCTCTCGTTCCCTCCTTTCTTTATCTACCTTCTCATCATCTGTTCATTCATCCTTCTGAGCTTTCCTACCTCAGTTTCATCCTTCCTTCCTCTCCTCCCTGACTTCATTTCTTACTCTAATCGGTTGTTCTTTCCATTTTTCTGTCTCCCTCTTTTCTTTTCTCCGGCCAGTGTGCAGCTATAACCCTGATTACCTCACAGTGTCGGCCTTCGGTATCACAAGGCCAACGAGGATCAATAATATTGATCAGGAATCCAAGTCTTCTAACCAGCACACTGCTGTGTGTTTGCCTGTGTGCGTGAGTGTGTGTGTGTGTGTATGTGAATTTACATATGTGTAAGCACTGTAAGTGTTTGTTTGAATATTGATTTCACCTACTTCACTGTTTGCATGCATTGACCTGTTTGGATTTAATGAGAATAAATGTAAAATGTTGAGATTTGACCTTATTTACACACACACACACACACACACACACACACACACAGTGAAATGTAAATGAATGTTTGTTGTCTGGCTCTCTTGCATGAATGATTTATGTAAATTCATCTCTCCCCCTCATGCAGCTCTGCTTGTGTGCTAGCGGCGGAGCAGCTTACACCTCTTTGCTGTTGAGTGTCTTTACACTTGAAATAGAAGCACATGAACAGAAACTGTCAGTCAGCTTCTTGTTTAATCAGAGCTGAGCAGTTTGTATGTATGTTACACAGCAGCGCTGTGGCATCCGGCGCTCCTGCAGCATAGATAACATTATCTGTTTAGCATTCCAGCACTTGTATGGACATGAAACTCCCAAATCTGTCGACTAAAGTATACATGCATACCGTTTTGCCAAATATGTTTTGGAACTAATGCAATTGCTGCTGGAGTGCTGCAGGTCCATATTTTGAGGAAGTGCAACATGAGGGTCAGGGTGGCTGGTTTGTGTTACCTGTTCAAGGCTTTCACACCACAGACCTTGCATCCTGAATGGTGATGTTGAAAAAAGTCCCTAACCTTCACATGCCAGTGATTTGTTTCCTTGTTAGGTTGATAACGAAATTAGCAATACATTTCCAAGAGTCGCTTGGGTAGCTAGTTAGATGCAGTATGTAGGACGAGCCACCAACCGAACTGCCATTATGAGCTGTTGTGGCAAATTGAAAACAGACACGAAGAAGCTCTCAGCGATGTAAACCCTTAGCCGGTCGCTACGACACTCAGCTCTGTCTGCAGCACGTCACTCAAGTTTATCACATCTGTTTGCTGTCTTAGCCAGGTAGCGAGGTAGCTAGTTGGCTATCACAGTCAGAAATGAAGCCTTGCATAACGCTATTTATATAAACTCAACACTTCCTGTATCTGTTTCAAATTAAAAGCCCTCCAATGCAGGGGTCTTCAACCAGGGGTCTGTAACCCCTAGGGGGTCCGCAGAGGTACTGCAGGGGGTCCACCAACTTTTGTCATAATAATTGACAATTTTCACCAAAATAATTTGTGGGAATTAAAAAATATTTTAAAAAACGCTATTGAGTAAACTGCAAGCATTAATATGCAATAATAAGCTAGTTTTGTTTTTTATTATAAATTATTATGCATGAATGTTTTATCAATCATAAACACATATAGGATAATAACCCAGTATATAAATAGGTTAATAAGGTGAAAATAAAAGGTGAATAAAGTAAATATAAAAGTTATTATAAGCCAGGCTTAAAATGTGTCACATGTGGGGGTCTTTGGGCTGAAAAAGGTTGAAGACCCCTGCTCTAGTGTTTCAGTGAAACATTGTGAAACATTTGCAGGAACGTGTTGTGGAAAACGTGCAGCTCCACTCATTTGCGGATATCTTTATGTTCCACTTGAGAGCAGTTGACTCACTAGTGGTGAGATTCCGTATTACCGTTTCAGTTCAGTCTTCAAACCAGTTTGAAAATTGTTATCAACCCCACCCTAGTCTTTGTTCTTAATCCTGCTCGTTAAGATCTGATTTATTAACTATTTGTCCAACCAAACAGACGGCTGCTAGCACAATACCAGACCTGTTTTCACTGCTAAACAAATAGACCTGATTCAGAGGTGTAGAACACGGCAGGACTGTGTACCATATGTAACAGCACCATTCAATAATTGACATGAAATATCAAGCAACACGTGCAGACACTTGGCACAATACACTCAGGGGTAACAAATGACCAAAGAGTTCAGGCTCTGTATTGCAGCAGGAAAATAAACCGTGACTGAGTGTGTTTTTAGTTTTAAGCCTGTTCGTGCATGTATTTGTGTTCATACAGATGTGTGTGTGTTTAATGATGTGAGGCCTGAGGTCAGCAGGAAAGCTCAGCTGTAGAAATAAACTCGGCAGGTTTGTGCCCCTTCACTAACAGCTGTGCTGGATTTAAAGCCGACAGATCATCAGCAGGTCTTATGTCTGACCGACTGCTGAGAAACAGTCAGTAAATAATATCAGTGCTCTTTGTGAGGGAGACTGCTGGCTGCCAGAGGGGGGAAAAAGAAAGGCTGAAGGCTCAGTGTGAAGGATGAAGCGTGTGTTTTGTATTTAGCTTCTCTGGCTTCAGATAAAGGGAAGAAAATCAGCCATCTTTTATACATTTAAACACACTGACAGTGAACTCTACTCTGTGAGTACACTACGATTCATAAAGGAGAACTGTGGCTGCCACTAAGTGATTCAATATTTTCCTCAGAGGGATGTTTGACTTGTATTAAATGGTATGTTTGATACACTAATGGAAATTGCCAGCCTTTCTTTACCTGTAAACAGAAGCAGGCCTTTTTTTCCTCATCATCCTGTTATATATAAAGAAACCTCCCTGCTCTCTGACCTGCTCAATGTTTGCTTGTTCTCTTGATGAAATCAATATATTGTACATTTCAGCACTTGTACTTACATCCGTTTCTATTTTAGAAGGTTAAGAGTCACAGTCCCTCACACGAGTGTGACCACAAGCACAGAAAATAAAGAAAACAAGATGGAGAAGCACCTACTGCAATGCTACAACAACTGCCAGATGATTTGTACCATACAGTGTGAGCTTTCTTATATGGATGTATGCAAAGTTTTTAAATGAGTATTTTTGTAGGACTGGAGTCTCTCATATAGTTTGCTTTAAGATGCTTAGAATTGTATTGTAACCGAGTGTCCTGGTTTCTCCTCACTGTATTAACTCAATAAGGAAGCAATAAACGGGACAATAAGTCCAAACTTTTCTAAACATTGTGATTTATTTTGTTGTAACAAACCTAGTCCAGACCTGCAGCAATGTGCAGCGAGGCATCTAACCATCTGGAAATGCATGAGAAGAAGAAGAAGATGATGATTGTGGCTTTTAATGACATCAGTGGCGTCCGTCATGTGATGCACACTGGCCCAAACAGAACTTTTCCCATCAGCTTACATTGTGAAAGAAGCGGCTGTAAAACAGCGAATGGCTCGACTGCACTTGGCCTGCGGTAGTCTCTAGTGCGCCTGCTCTACGGGACCCACAATACTGAAGTGGAAGATCCTGGTGAACTTTACAACCCAAAATCAAACTTTTTTTGGCTTTATGTATCACTGAGCAGCTTCTATGAGAATAAAATGGAGCTGTGCCTCCAACACTGTACCCAGCTGTCTTTATATATCCATCCATACAGTCAAGGTGGAATTAATCTGAGGATGCTCCAGTTCAAGATCAGACCAAACATCTATGGATGTCAGGCCAAACAAAGGCCCACAACAGACTAGGTAAACCTTATTTTTAGTCTGGCAGTAGTTGAGCACTTGCAGTTCCTACCGGCTGGTTAGGGAGGAGTGAGGAGTCATCAGTCGGTGTAGAAAAGAGCAGTCAATGAAATTCAAGGTTTTACAAACATTGTGAATTACCGCAACCACAAGAGGTCCTTGCGCGTACGGTCATGAATGTGCACAAATATGAGGTTGATGCACTCGTATGCGAGATTAGCTGAGGACAGAGAAACACATGCACACACACATAACCAAACATTTGGATAATAAAAAGAACTTTCTGTAAAGCAGCAAATACAAAAACCAACAGAACAATAGAATAAGACTAAGAAAATCAAGTGGGATTAAAATCTGAAATAAATTCAAAGTAAAAGTTACTATCAAAATAAGTTACATTTTAAAGGCTCATGGTGTATATATAGAAAATGTTAGAGGGTATAAAGGCTTTTAATCTGAAAAGGTCTGCAGGAAGTGCTCCATTTCATGGACAGTAATATTGAAGAGTGAAGGTGTTCAAAGAGAACCATCAGGCAGCAGAGTGCTGAGGCTGAACCCACGTTACACTGAATGGACCGTGAGAGCCTGTAAAGTACAGGTAATTTCAAACTGTACGGCACATCCAACCATGTGAAAGTCACCGTGCTGAATGACCCTACACCACCCACCTCCACCCACCCCGTCTCTTCCTGACTCCCATCCTCCTCTTTCTTCCTTTTCTTTGCTACACTTCCACGAATCAATTCTGCTTTGCACCATCTTTCAGGCTCTCTCTCAGGGGAAACCTCTCCTGTCATCCTCCTGATCTGAAAGTATAAACGCTGAGACCCCTCTGATTCTGTGTGTGTGTGTGTGTGTGTGTGTGTGTGTGTGTGGTCCTGCGTGTGTGTTTGTGTCAAGATGGGGGTTGTGCAGACAGATGAGGATTTCTGTGGACTGACACCTTATCACATTTTCTGTCAAAGCTTGACAAATGCTGTCAGTCTGTGTGTGTGTGTGTGTGTGTGTGTGTGTGTTTGTGTCTGTGGGTGAGTGTGTTATATTTAAAACCTGTAACTCAAGCTACTGGTCACATCTACCCACTTTACACATCAGTATGGAGTACAGGGGAGTCCTACACAGGCTGTGTCAGATTTTAGGGGCTCTGTTTACAGAATATGATCAAAATGGAATATAATATTCATAACTCTGTTTTCATTAGTGTAGCGTTTTTACACTACATACTCAGTCACACACACACATTCATACACTGATGGCATTGGCTGCCATGCAAGGTGCCAACTGCTGCCATTCACACAATGTGGGACATGCAGACTGGAGGATCAAACAGAAAGCACACCACTAGATAACACTACTGCATCCTGGTCCTACACACGGGTCTAAGGAATCGACTCAAGTATCTGGGTATCTTTGGAGATTTGGAGAGAAACACGTGAGAGAAACTTAGACAGGAAGCATCCAATCTTCCAAAATAAATCTCATGAAGAGAAGTCAACAACCAAAGATACAGAACTGAGATCCACAAGGACAATGGGAAGTGCAAAGACACAACAACGCAGGACTGGACACATAAGACACATAAGACCCGACAAGTGAAAAAGAGTAACAGCTGGACTAAATACAAGAGAACTAATTCAATAATTAAACACAGCTGACACAGGAAACAGGCGGGAAAAAGACAAAGACAGGAAGTAAAGGAACAAAAGACCCGTGGAAAGACTCTTTCAACATAAAACGAGAAACTAAACCAGAAGCACTAAACCATGACAGTTGCATTGTGGGAAACGTAGTGGTTTAGAGCTTGATCACTGCTTATTCTTATCAGGGTCACTGGGAGCTGGTGGAGCCTCTGGGGTCTGGGCAGCAGGTGGGGTGCACCCTGGACAAGACATGGAGACGCTCACATTCACACCTATGATGACTTTAGAGTCACCTATTAACCTGCATGTCTATGGACTGCTGGAGAAAGCTGGAGTACCCAGAGAGAACCCATGCAGACATGGAGAACCTTCTTGCTGCAAGGATAAAAATCAGGATATCTTGGCGTCTGCTGCCGATTGCCTCTCAGCTCAGCAGCAGTCTTACTCTCAGTAGTGTTGTGTATTGTTCAGTATTACATATCTTGGTCGGTTGTTATTTTATTTATATTGATGTGTCATTTCTTCAGATCTCTATAAGTGTCCTGTATCTTCTGTGTATTAAAAAAAACTCCAGACTGAGCGTCTGTGTGACTCTGCACGATGCACTGATGTGTTTTTAATGTCTATTCCTCATTTATCAGATTGCTTATTTGACTGTAAACGAGGGCTTTGTTACTTCTCGCAGACGCTGAGGACTCATCAACGCTCAGACACATCTGCTGCTGCGAGGACACCACGACGCACAGCACGCCTCTCTGTGTGTGTGTGTGTGTGTGTGTGTGTGTGTGCGTGTGTGACATCCGTGACCAATCAAGACAGAAGCCACAGGCTTTCCAACTGCCGTCCCTTGAGACGGAGCAGCGGCCAGCCAATATGTCACACACACATGCACACACACGAGCACACACACACTATGTAAGCCTGACAGATTGGTAGTTTATGGGTGTTAACAGACAGAGGGAGCCTCTTTCTTCACCATCATCAGTCATCGACTTCAGACCCACCTCCTCCTCACACACACACAATAGCCCTGCAAGTGTGTGTGTTGTGTTGTGTGTGTGTGTGTGTGTGTGTGTGGTTCTTGTTTGTTAAAGCAGGAAACAAACAGGGAGCCAGTGGCGGCTGCAGGTCAACAGTGTGACCCCCCGAAACAAAGCCTGTGTGTGTGTGTGTGTGGGTGTGTGTGTGTGTGTGTGTGTGTGTGTGTGTAAAAATGAAATTAAAGGGGTGCAATTCGGGGTTAAAGGTCAACAGTGTGTTGAGCTGGGGGTGAAGGAGGGGGTCACCGTGCAGAATAAAACAGACAAGGGCTAATGCAGTGTCTGGAGGCGAGCAGACGTGGCTAACGAGGAATCAAACACATTAATGACACGAAATGTTCAAAGCCCCGCCCCCTAGAATAACCACCAATGACAAAAAATTCACCTGGTGACCCGAGTGTGCTTTAGTCCCTGTGAGTGGATGAAGACGATGAATAAAATCAAAAACAAGCCCATTAGAAGAGAGCGTTGGCTCCATTCTGGTGACCTCAGAATTCTCTTTGTCTGTCAGCGTGTTTTAGATTGTGAACAGTCTCACATGCTCAGGACTGTAATCCATCGACTGTAGCTCCATCTTTTTTATTACAAAACAGTACAGCTCCTCCGTAACACAGTGTTTTTTTTTTTTATTTCAGCTTCTAAAATTTCAACTTTAATTGGATGTAACATCAGCCCTTGCTCTCTTTATCGATAGCCAGCAGTTTCAAATTTGATTCAGTGTCCCAGGGATAAATTTGACTATGGTCGCCAGTGTCGCTAACTTCACGTTTAGCAAAATTGTCTACCAATTATCAGAGTTGGTTACTAAGTGGGTGAGTCGCTGAGTTGGGAAAATCTATTAGAAACATGAAGTGGTTGGTGGTGAACCGCAGCTTCTGCTTGGGGCTATGCCTCCTTCGGACAGTCACCCAGCTTTCCAGCTGCTCGGGGGCTGCCGGGGGCCAGGTATTACGCCCACCATCAGCGCCACCCACCTCCTTATGACTCATGGCACATTACACAAATGTAGTGTTTCATTCTCTGAAAGACGTCTGTGAACATAATCCAGGCAGGACTTATGTTGGCACCTCAATGTAATTATAAAAAGAATTTTGTGAGACCCAAAATTTAACGTAAATATTCTTTAATGAAGTTATTTCTTTCAGAAAGCAGCCTTCTGGATGCCTTTGCATGTGCACAATTCACATAGAAAAGGTCTTTTTTCATTCAAGCTCAAAATTCACTGTATTGGCCACCAGTGGTAACCAGTACATTTGTCCAGGGTTTACTCTGCCTTTAGCTGTGATAGGCTTCAGCCCCCGTGACTCTGATGAGGATAAGCGGTTACAGATAATGGATGGATGGTAATCTGTAAATTTTTCCACTCTAAAATGAGCATTGTATGAGTCTCAAAAATCCCATATCCCCTAGAAACAGTACTGAATATGGATTATTCTCTGGCAATGTTAGCTGACTGCAAAAAGGTTCACAGCAAAGGTCGACCACTGCCTTCACATTAAAGTGATTTTATTGTGAAGCAGCAAAGTATCAGCCGTACTCTTACTCATGTCAGCCAACTGGTGCGAATGAACAGAGCGGGGCTGAAACCTGCATTCATTGTGGATCCTCTGCTCGTTTGGCTCTCATCCAGCCTGCTTAATAAGGTCAGTATGGGCGCTGACAGATCGGTGCATCCCCAGTTGTTGGTATTTTGGTGGAAATTTGTGTGTTTAACACGGACATGACACTGTGTCTGTCTTTGGAGCTCAGAAACAGACTTAGCTGCCAATCTGGATGCCATGGTAACAAGATCAAACTAAATAGCCCACCGTGTCTCCACGAAATGACGTTTGTATGTTATGAAATTCTTTTTATAATTATGTGGAGGTGCCAACATAAGTCCTGCCTGGATTATGTCCACAGGCGTTTTCTTTTTAGAGAATGAAACATTTATGGAATGTGCTCGAGTCATAAGGAAGTGGGCAGGACTGAGACCAGGCTCAGATTACAAAAGCATTTCAGTATTTCAGGTGAACGTTCATATCAAGATTGCCTATTTTGACGTAAAACAAATATGTTTGCTGTGAATATTTTACTGATATGTTGAGTATCAAACTTCCTTGTGACTTGTAGGTACGTTAATGAACAACAACCTTATCATGTTCATAGAAAATGTAAATTCTGTTGCATAGAAACAGAATTCCTGTTAAAAACAGGAGACAGGCTAAACAGTTGATGATTGATGGTTGAAATTAGCCGTTAAAAAAAAGGTTTAATTAGCTGTAATGGGATCATCGCTGAAGCAGTCTGCAGATGCTTTATATTATATTATATCGGCCCGGGTCGGCTCAGCTAACTGAAGACTAGCATGTGACTTTGGACAACCTGAGACATGATTCAAACTTGTTACAAGAGACTAAAAATCAGTTGCAGTAGATAAAGATTATTTACATATAGAATATGAACAGTAAATTCATGTTTCACTTGACTTTGCAATGACTCATGGGTATTGTGGTTCTATTTGAAGGACTTTGTTTAAAGAATCATACTTAAATCTGATCTGACCATCAAGTGTGTGTCAACACTACACAGACTAAAGCTGCAGCAAGAGCTGAGATTATTCCTTCACAGTACACACACACATGTACACACATACACACACACACACAGATGAACAAACACAAACACAAATAATCAACAGACTGCTTCAACAAACACCCCGAGGTCTGTGCGGTTTATATTTGTTGTACATGTTAGAGTGTGTGTGTGTGTGTGTGTGTGTGTGTGTGTGTGTGTGTGTTGGGGGTTGGTGGCTGTCAATCAGAGTCAGTGTAGCGTAAAGATGGAGGAGGGGCGTTGCCGTGGGGATTGATGGAGATATTCCTTCTTTCCTAGTTTCCTTCTTTTGCTCCATCCTCTCCTGCATCCTACTTCCTCTCCTCTCTTCACCTCTTTTTCTTCACATCCTCTCACCTTCTGTCTTCATCATGTACTATATCAATTATACCTCAATATTTTAACTACATCTACACATTCATATAATTTTAACAATGATTTTAATTGTTTTTGTTTATTTCTGTTTACTCTTTTCAATTTCTTTGACCTTTTTTGGGAGTTTTATTTAAATAATTCATAAAGTTGAGTTAAAGTAGCCTGTAACATGCTCTTTACTGTCTGTCCTGCAGCTGAACGGGCCAATCAGTTTGGATTGGACCAGTTTCAAGTCCACTTTAACTCCGACCAGTTTACGTTGGTCCATCTGTACTTCAACCCCCCCCCCCCCAGCACACTGAATATTAATACACACACACACTCACTCACACCCTGCAGCATATGGGGGTCAACACGCCAACGCTGGCCACAGTCCTGCAGGGGATTATGGGTAGGCTGAGCAGTAGCTGTCAGCAATGTGAGGCCCTCTCTATCTCACAATCTCACACAAGCACACACACACACACACGCACACACACACACACACACACACACACACACACACACACACAAGCTCTAGCTGAATCTCTCTGGAGTTTTATGAAAGTAAGATTGTCCTTCAAGCTTTATGCTGTCTCTGGAGTGTGTGTGTGTGTGCATATGTGTGTGTGTGTGTGAACAGCACACACACACACACACATGCACAGCAGACTAGTGCTCTCTGCTCACTGACAATCAAACTCTGTCTTCCAAATTTCCATTTATTTTCTACTAATTAAGCAGGATAAAACTTTTTGGTAAGGTTTAGCATACCTGGACACGTGTTTTGCTCACATAATCACAAACAGAGGGACTTAACCAGCTCTCTGTTGGAGACAGTTTGCCAAAGAGTCGTAGGTTTATTTGGCTTGCGGCGACTTTTCAACATAAAAAATCTTTTCTCATATAAGTTGGCATAGACGCTACCTACTACCACATTACCGTTGTTTGTTACAACAATATGGGTTGCTTGAAATTTCATCACATCGTCAGCATAGATAAGATTTTTTTCCGGAGGGCAGTTCACTGAAGAGTCGGCAGGGAGGACTGACCGGGTCACGGTGAATTTGTTTTTTCTTTCTGATGTTTTTTTTCTAAGTGTTGAATCAAACTTGGTTTAAAAAGCCACAAATGCCACATATTTTGTGTCAGATTAAAAAGGAAGTTGTGCATTTTCATTGTCAATTTCTTTCTGTTTTTGAGCTGTTTGTTAATTGACGAGGAAAAAAATGCTCATTTGAGTTCTCAGTGAACTGCAGCAACATTCAAGAGATCTTCTGGGGTCTAGAGGGTTAATGGAAATATTTCATGCTCCACTTTCACAAGCGATCTTCTCCTGGGACTGATATTTTCTTGGGGAAACTTCCCCAATAGCCTGATAATGCATTTCTTTCTTTTTTTTTTTCCAGATGTTGGAACAGGTTGGCCAAATTATATTCATGCCAATATGACATATAAAGATATATTGGAGAGCAGCCAGACATTTACAGCCAATCAGGATGAAGCAGTAGAGTGTGGCGCCTTACGCGGTTATAAATGATGACAAAGTGAAGAAGAGGTAACAGTAAATTCACCGGGAAGACCTCGGCAGCCTGAAGGAGGCAGTTAACATGCTGCGGTCCATATATCTGCTTGGTCCTATACCGCTCGACACCACACAACGTCTGACATAAACAAGACACAATATCTGCAAGATCCTCGCTCATCCTGTCAGCCACACAGAGAGGAAAACAGAGGGCAAGACAAGCCGTAAAATAATTACAGATTTGATATTGTTTTCCTACTGCTAGCTGTTAGCCGCTAACCAGCAGAGGTCAAGCACGATGTGAGATCAGTTGTTTTAAATATCTGCAGCGAGCGGTGCAGGGTGTTAAAGACCTTGTGAGACTGATGTGATAACAATGTAATAATGATGTCTCAGTGATGATAAGACTCCTGATGATGATGATGATAATGATGAAAGAATGTGACCTCTGGAACAAAGTGTTCCGTTAAAATGGAAATAATGTGAATTAAATGACTGTGAATTAGCGAAGGGATCTGTTAAGAGCAGGAGCATCCCAGTCAGGTGTTTTGTTCAGCCAATCGGATTGAGAGAAACTGAATCCTATAATATATCTGTGAAATGACACCAGTACCTTCTTAGGAGTGTCTGTTTCCCCCATTGGGAGGGTAGTAGACATGGTCACAGATCCCACCTGGGATTTAACATGGTGTTGGCATTGCAGTTAGGCACTTGGTTGGACTACTTGGGGTTAGGATATTTAATTACAAATGTTCAAATCTACAAGTGCACTTAAGAAAATGGTGAAGGCCATATGGATGATATCCCAGAATGTCCAGGGGTGGGAACAGTCCCAGGGCAAGGATTAGGTGCTCCAGTCAAATGGTTGGACTGCAGACTGATTTGGCAAAGATGGTTAGCATTAGGCACTGAACTCAAATGGTTACGGTCGGGATAACCCATTGGGAAAAGCAGTAGAACCTATGAGTGTTCCAAGAAAAACCTGTTCAATGCCAAGATGTGACTGATGT
This sequence comes from Argyrosomus regius, assembly GCA_946959425.1. Classification (NCBI taxonomy): domain Eukaryota; kingdom Metazoa; phylum Chordata; class Actinopteri; family Sciaenidae; genus Argyrosomus; species Argyrosomus regius. The sequence goes on along the minus strand of OX336898.1, from coordinate 2,554,673 downwards.
AGTGGGATCCTTTGAAACAGGAGAACACAAGACAGCTGTGTGAAGAAAACTAGCCCCAAGGCGGAGGGATACAAGTGGTCCAGTCAAATGATGGTTGAGCCCAGGATGAATGGTTGGTCCACAAGATGGAATTCAAGGATGTCACATGTGGGATCAATCCCAAAGTGAGGATGCAGGCACTCCAATAAAACGGTTGAGCTGAAACTGATCCTTTATTAAAGATTGTTAGGGTTGGGCATTGAACTCAGGTTGTTAGGATAACCAGCCTTGGGAAAGGCAATAGAACCTAAAAGTGTTCCAAGAAGAACATTTTCAGTGCCACAATGTGACCTGATGTAGTGGGATCCATTGAATCAGCTCAGTCAAGTGGTTCAGTCAAATAATGGTTGAGGTCAGTATGAAGGGCTGGTCTACACGATGGAATCCAAGGATGTCCAAGTGTGGGATCAATCCCAAAACGTGGATATAGGTTGGGCTGAAACTGATTCTGCAGTGAAGATGGTTGGGGTTAGGCATTGAACTCAGCTGTTTAGGGTCAGGATAACCCACTGGGAAATGCAGTATGGGGCTGAAAAGAACTACTAAAAGTAGTCCTATAATTAGGTGGATTCTCAGTTTAGGTTGGATGCTGATGTAATGAAATGACAGCTAATTAAAAAATACTGAACGATATACAAAATTATTGGTTTATACAGTTTTTATTAATGTTTATGAATTTAGGTGTCAATCAGATAAAAATAAGCTCAAGGCTTTTATACTGTTGTAGGTTAGGGAGGCGGGGGGGATTATGCTCAGGGTGGCCTCAGCGCATCATTGAGCCACCTTTTAGGACCGCCCACAAAATCCTGGACTGAGAACTGTTTTAACCTCTAACTCCACATTTCAGTAATATATCGTTCAAAGTCTTTTCACGTGTTTTCAGCAACTATTTTCCAACATATTTAATGTATTTTGAAAGAAATCTCGGAATTGCCTTTACACGGACAGAAAACAATGTATATTCCTTAACCTTGTCAACTCTCCATTTAAGAGCTCTAAACTGATAGACCAGTTTGAACAGGAGGAATGCTAATGAGGGAAATGCGAACTCTTAAGTGAAGAGCAGCACTTTAACTGCTCAAGCTGTGTAAAGGGTACAAAGTTTTTCTTTGGTTCAGGTTTTTTTTTTTGGAGACTGCAGATAAAAGCCTGTTTTTCTGCCTATTCAGCCAACGTGATGTTTTTTCTCTTCCTCACATTGTACCATGCTACCCTGCACCTCACCTTACAACACTGCCAAACAGAGTTTCTTGTACACACAAGATATTTCCTGGCGTACACTGGATAAAAAAGAAAGTATTTTGAGCAAGTCACTTTCGGGGCACCCGACTAAAAGAAGCTGGCTGTTATTTAAAATCCTACATGGCCCCCAGCTGAGAACTCTTTGCTTTGACTTCTCTTTTCACACAGTAGATCCAAACATACGTCACTCAGAGTGTCCAGTCTGGACTGATTTCCTGTTCTGAGACGCTTCAGAACGACATTTCTGTTTGTGCATATTTAGGCAGAGTGTGGGTGATGGATTATATTAACTACAGGTTCATTTGACATAAAAGTCAGTGTGTCATCACATTTGTTCCGTTTGTCTGTATGTGTTCATGCTGTCTCACACATTAAACAAAGCAGAGTGTGTGAGTGTGTGTGTGTGTTTGAGTGTGTGTATGTGTGTGTTTGAGCTGTATTTAGGTCAGAAGCTGCCAGGAAATCTGTGTTTTCTGTTCCTGTGAAGTGAGGCCGTCTGGTTCCTGCGTGCTCGGGTCACACTCGTTTGTCGGCCCACCAAGAAACAGACTCATTAGGCTAATTAGTCAGATTAATGCAGAGGTGACCTGCACGGTTGAGGGGCCCCGGGGCCAAACAGATGGGACGGTAACACCACCAACCTGTCAATGCTGAGCTTGCAGTCACTGAGTCAACAGTTCAGCAGTGAACACAACATAACAGCAACACGGACACAGAGGTCTCGGCCTCAACGTGTAGATATTGAGTTATGAGGTGCAGAAAGTGAAACGATGTGAAGTGACAGAGAATTACAGCAACACAGCAATGATGACACTAACATGAACACGATGTTAGACTGCAGAATGAAGGCAAACAGGAAGGTGAAACCAAGTGGTAAACTTCATGGTTATGACATGAATCAAACGTGGAAATGCCAAAAACTGCAGTTCCTTGAACGTCCACTTGAGGCTGGCTATAAAATGAGTCGATTTCCATAAGCCCCCATGTTCAAATGTCCAACTTCACAGCAGAAATAAACATGTTTACAGCCTGGTACTAAAAACAGTTTTGGTCTCTATAGCTAATTTCCCCGTTCATGACAACTGTACTGAGGGTGAATTTATATACAACTCACCTGTTCAAATTATATTAAGGATTAAAGTTTTGCAGAATTAACAGCGTGGACGCTTTGATTGACAGGTGGGTGCTGTTACAGGCAGCTTGTTTGAGCAATGCAGTCCGCCTCAGCTTCATATCTTTACCCATTTTTAGATTAGCAGGGAGGCGGCAGAGGCAGAACTGACAACAACCAGTGCCACCACAGTGATCTTCACGACGACTTTTCACAGACTTCTGGGTAATGTCACGGATACTACGTTCATGTTTTATAATGTCCATGGGTGTAACACCTTGGAAGTTCACTGTTGCCTACATCTTTACAAAGAGATGATCCCTCACTGGCTTTCCAGCACAAATGTTAATAATTGTGTTTGTTGAAATGAACGACTGAGACTTTTATTTTTTAAAAAGTTAGTGAATATAGCGACCTGTAATATTTCTGTTCTAGATGTTAGAAAAAACTGGGTCACACTGGAAGGTGAATGTAAATGGTGAACATGTTTACTGTATTTGCATTTAGAGATCGGCTCAGTCTGAAAAACACATCAAACAGCCGTAACGCAACTACAGTAGAGAAATTCCTGTTTCTTAGCCCAGGGAAAACACACACACACACACACACACGTGTATGTCTAACAATAGATGTTGGAACGACATGACAAGGACACAGTGATTCAGAGCAGGAGACAAACATGTAAACAACTCTGTGACGGTAATGTTAATTCTCTGTTGCTGGGAGGAGGAGGAGGCATACCGTACATACCGCGCTGAATTAATTAGCATCCTCATGCCAAAGTCATTTCTCGGTGATCAAAGATCTCAAGGTTGTTTCTGTAGATGCTGTTATTTTATGGTTCTGTCTACAGGTCATTTATCATTTTGTACAACCCCGGTTCCAGAAACGTTGGGACGGAAGCAACAAAAGACTGTAAAAGTTGTTTAACGCTTGAAAAACACCTGTTTGGAAGCTTCCATGGGTAAACAGGTTGAATGTTCGTGACCTTCGAACCTTCAGTCAGCGCTGCATTAAAAACCGACATGATTGTATAAAGGATATTACTGCATGGACTCAGGAACACTTCAGTAAGCTGTTGTCAGTAAGCATAGCTCATCTCTGCCTCTACAAAGGAAGTTCAGACTACCATTCAAATAGAAAGACAGACGTAAACAAGTAGAGTCAGGGCAGGAAAACAGCAAAACACTTGAGGCTGCTCATAAAGCTCACAGGCTGCAGTACTAACTGATGAGTGTATCAACATTCTCATCATTTCTTCTGCAGTATTGCAGCTGGACGGTGAAGTGCAGCACACACTCGTAGGGTCATCGCAGGCAGAGTGTGTGTTAATATGTCAAAGCAAGAAATCAGCTGCTGATGACTTCTGGTTTACTTCTGTCTGCGTGATGCAGCCTGCTGTCAGTTTACACAACTTTGCATGATGTGGATAGAGTGTGTTGCCATGAAAAGGACATTTTGTTTTAGTGAGTAAATCGAACTGAACCACAGACAGTCCAAATTCCACCAACAGAAGCCACTAGCCACCAAAAGAGATCTCTACTTTTCTTTTTTTTGTCATTGTATTCATTCATTTAACTGTGCAATCATATTTTTTGTCAATCTTTTCTCCCTACATGACCTCAGAGCCTTTTCCAACAGCTTCACAACACTGACATATTATCACCTCAACGTGTCAGCAAACTATTTTACACATGCAGAAAATACAGAGCGTTAGCATTAGCACCTGAGAAATGTTAAGTCCAATATTCACTCTCTCTTGTTAGCTCTGTTTCTCTCCATTAACTCCTGAGAAAAATACCTGGCTCTTTAGCTGCTAAATGTCCACCAGCTAGTCTCTGACTGTGTCTGTCTGCTGTTTGGTGCTGAGCAGGTCATTATTAATTAGGGTGGCTTTAGGGTAGCTCTTCAAAAGCAAGCATGTAGGAGTGGATTCTTGCTTTTTATTTTAAATTTCAAATTTTCAGCACTTTAAAGTCCCCATGAAACAGGAAGCTGAGTACTGTTTATTAATCATTTTTATGCGTTTCCTGTACAAACATTCAGACAGAGAAGGGCTTGTCAGGGATATCGATTGGCATTTACAGTAGCCAATAGGGAGTGTGCATTACACCCCCACCATTAAGCACTGCAGGTAGGGATAGATAGATAGATAGATAGATAGATAGATAGATAGATAGATAGATAGATAGATAGATAGATAGATAGATAGATAGATAGATAGATAGATAGATAGATAGATAGATAGATAGATAGATAGACTTCCAGGTGTCTGGCAGGGAGTACAGTAGCCTACATTGGTGGTTTTACTACTGTGGTGGTTCGCTAGCCATCTTTCCATCAGAAAAGTCACGTTATTCTCTGTTGGTCTCAGAGGTTGGACACAAATGACAGATTCAGTTAGCAGCAGTTAATTAGCAGTTAGCTTATTTAGCAAGTGAGGGTAACGCTATCTGTCCATCAGTCCAGTTTTACCAAAACCACAGAAAAAAGTTCTGCTAGACTGTAGAAAACTGAAAGCACTCCGCTGTGGTGGTGTTGTCGAGTGCAGGATGACATCATCAATAACTTTTTATGGTTTATCAGGAAATGAAAAACTCTAAAATACCATGAAGAATACCTGAAAATACTGAAAACATGACTTTGTGTCAGTGTTGGTCCAGATATTGGAGGACAGAGGACAGATGTGATGACTTCATGGAGACTTCAAACCCGCCATGTGCCCTTTGTTCAAATGATACCTCGATGGAAGCTCCAGACTCCAAACTGAAAGTGATGCCTTCAAAATCACCAAACTTCCAACCTTCAATAAATTCAGCTGCGTTCTGATCTCTAACTCTAAACACTTGCTGAAGTGCTGCAACGTTGCAGTGAAAGTGCAAACTAAAACCCAGACCTGTTCTCAAACGTCCCTCAGCAGGTTCAGAGGAGAATTTAATATTCAGCCTTGTTGAGGCTGACTCCACTGCTCCCTGTGAGCTCGTCTTAGAATAATAACGGCAGCAAGAATCACTGTCACATCGCTGATCAAACACGAGCCTTCTTCAAAAACTGCTGAGATCTAAATATGTGAACCACTTCCTCCTGGTCCACTTGTCAACTTTGATTTTCTTAAATATGATTTTGAAATCCCTCGCGGGCTTCCTCGGTCTCTGCAGCACATGTTCTCATCTTGGGTTTCAGTTTTTGGTGCTTTTTGATACACTAAAGAGAAAAGCTCGCAGCAGCAGGAGGTTAATCAGCTCTCAGTTTGACTCCACCTGTCGTTGCATCCAATAACACGTCAGAACAGCGCTGTCAGGTTGTCACTGTCTGACTGAGGAGGAGGATGGTTGACTGGTTTTAGCATTAATATCCATTGCTGGAGATGCAGTCGGCCTTCAGACTGACACAGAAGCCTCCTGACATCAGTCATCTCAGTCTGTCTGTCTGGAGCGCCGATATGATTTTACTATTTTTTTTAGGGCTGGTTTTGGTCCACAAAACATAAAAACATGAAACACCTGTCCAATCTCTAAAATATCTGATAATTTGCATTAAAAAGTTATTGATTAAAAACCTGTTTTCGCATAAAAGTTACTAGAAGAAAAATGTTTGCTGCTCATGATAATTAGTGAGTAATAATTACCAGCCTCACCATCTTAGCAAATCAGCACTGACAGGGATCTTTTTTTGGACATAAGGACACCCTGGTAGCACACCTGGTAGAACATGTGCCCCATATACAGACGTAGAAGCACCAAAGTCTGTGGCTGTCAAGTGAAGCCAATGAGGAAGTGCCACAAACTGTAATTCCTCAAACAGCCACTAGAGGGTGGCTACAGAACGAGTTGATCTCCATAAGCATGCATGTTCAAATGTCCAACTTCACAGCAGAAATAAACATGTTTACAGCCTGGTACAAAAAACAGTTTTGGTCTCCATAGCTAATTTCCCCGTTCATGACAACTGTACTGTACTGTTATACAACTCACCTGTTCAAATGATATTAAGGCTTAAAGTTATGCAGAATTAAGAGCGTGGCCTATTCAATTGACAGGTGGGTGCTATTACAGGTGGCCTGCATACCTAGGTGTCACCTCAGCTCCACCCACGCTCGACCTCTTTCCCCTGTTTTTTGGATTAGCTGGAAGGCAGCAGAAGGCCAGAGGCATCACACTCTGAGCTTCACAATGGCTCTTCAGAAACGTGTGAGTGACGGAGACATACATCCATGTTTTGTCTATGGCCTGAATCTTTACCACAGCTGACCTGGTTTGTGTCTAGCCTGTGGCTCTTTGCTGTATGTCATCCCTCTCTCTCTCTACCCGCTTTTCTGTCTCTTCTATCCAATAAAGCATAAGAAAAAGCTCCAAAATATAATTTCAAAAATTTGGTCGCAAACCAAAGTATCGGGCAAATTAGATGAAAACTTCAGAGGATCGTCAAAGTTAGTAGAATTTATCCTGCAGGACTCTTCGATGTCTTCATGGACATCCATCTATTGTTCTCCAGTCGCTGTTGAAAGATTAATACCATGAGGAACTCCAAGAATGTCTGCACCAGTTCATCCATTAGCTGTTGAGATGTTTCAGTTAGGACCAAAGTGGACCGACCAACTGACCATGGCAATGCAGAGAGCCTCGCTGCCAGCAAAGCGTGGTACGATTATACACTATAAATCATACTGTCTTCAGGTTAAACTCTTCATCTGCAAACAGCAGCTGAGATAAATAAACCCATTTTTTATCATTTGATGCATGAAGCCTTTTGATGTCTCCCCCTGTCTCAGAAAGTTTATTCAATTAGAGACACGGATGCAAACAGCAGCATGTAGCTAATGCTAAATCAAAGCTGTAAGCACCGACAGCGAACACGGATCAACAGCGTGTTGCTTTGATCTCTGCGGCAGGAGAGACTGTTATTTTAAGCAGCCGTCTGACAACACGTGTCACAATAATAACATAATAATAATAATTACAGCGAGCGAGCTAACGGCTGAGAGTGAAGGCCGTAATTGTACGACCCGAGTCGGTAAAGTTTTTTCGATAATTTCTGTTTTCTAAAAAGCAGAGAAGAAGAAGAAGAAGAAGAAGATGATGAAGAGTGACAGGACGTCCAGAGCGGAGACATGCTAAATCAGGACAGAACTTCCTGCTCCGGGGGGGGGAAACAAACCAGGAACACAGTCGGGGCTTCCTGTCATGTCTAATAAATACAGATCTGTCTGTCCATCAGTGTCAGCTAACATCTGACTCATCCCAAATATGAAGTTACTTCAAAAAACATCTTTTAACTGAACTTTTCTGGACTGTTGGACGGTTTAACCACTGGCGCCACCCTTTGGGAGACTCATAGCAGGTCATGACTCTAATAGAAAGAAATCATGATCATACTTCACTTATTTTTTATGAGCCACTTATCTTCTCTGAACACTCTGACACTGAAATTACATTTTTCAGAGACACATAAGGAGAAAATTAACTTTATCCGAGACCTGTCTTCTCTCTCTATATAAATGATCAGTTATAAGTAAGTGAGTTATGAAGTGTATTAAAGTTCGTCATGTAATGATAACATGATGCGACTCATGACTCTGTGTTTCCATGTTCACAACACCTCCAAACACATTGGGGTGAGATGGACAAAGGCCAGCACACCCACTTAGGGACGTGTATACCACTTCATACCATTGATGTAATGTGTCATCTTTGTTATAGAGCAGCTAAGAGCCACGGTGTTACCATGGTTTCCACGGTAACAATCAGCAACGTCGGCTGACCAGCCGCACCAAACAAAAAAAGAACAAAATGTGGCTCCTAATTTGAGATTTGTTAACAATATGATGAGAAAGGAAAGAGCTTTTAGAGAGCGCAGTGACCTGCTGGCTGAACACTTCCAGTAGAAGTCCCAGTAAAACGTCCTTGTAGCAAGTCCAATAATGTAATACCTGCCAATAATGTAATAATTTGGGCCATTTTAAATGTAATACAGCCAATAATGTAATAACATGCCAATAATGTAGTAAAGTTTTTGAGCCAATAACGTCGCAGATACTCTTAGATTTTGCCTATAATGTAATAAGTTGTTACGTTATTGGCGTAGCATTAAAAAAATTGTTATCCGATAATGTAATAATACATAAATAGGACTGCATTTCTTGGAAATCAAAGATTATTTTGCAGTTTTTGTGCAGTTTGCTCATCAAAAATATAATGGATGGCATAGTCGTCATATTCATTCATTAAGGGTACGCACTATGCAGCACTCTCTCTCCTTAATTATGGTTGTAAGAGACAATTTGAGAATTATTTGTTGTACAAAATCTTTATTTAGAATATTGTTTATTTGCTTAGATATGTAAATTCATAATTTCATGTATGGGGGAATATTATTTAACTCATCACTGTGAAGTGTATATGGTAGTTAGATCACTTAGTGGAATGTGCTAGAATTCAGGAAGAGAACAGTGGTCATGTGACCTACATGTGTTTGCTCAGTGTTAGATGAAAAAGTCTAATCAGTCTAGTTATTACTAAGTTATTACATTATAGGCTTTATTACATTCAAAATGGCCAAAATTATTACGTTATGGGCAGGTATTACATTATTAGATGTTATTACATTATCGGTTGCTACACTTCCTTGGAACTGTTTATTCTTGCAGAGGGTAACCACTTTCTAGCTGAGTGTTTTTTTTTAGTTTGAATAAAGTCTCAATTTAACCAGAACAAACACAGCAAACGAGTCCAGCCTAAGGTAATTCAGAACTAGACAGCTTTATGCAACAGATGAATTTAGACGTCTATCTGACGTCTGACTTCATTGGATCGAAGTCATAGTGTGACTCTGCTTTTATGAAGACAGTCCCAGAACCATTAAGTCATTATCACAGTGTGTGTGTGTGTGTGTGTGTGTGTGTGTCTGATAACAGTGTCAGATGTTACATTTCAGATGCAATTTTGTTCACCGCGCACTAGACAATCATTTCCATCCCATCATCCCACAGTGTGTTCTTTAACATACATACTGCACGAGTCCAAACCGGCAATCTTCAGCGCTGCTTACCTCCTGTTCACGACAAACCCTCAGTGCAGTCCTTTAGTAAACAAAGAGAATTTCACTAAAGCACCAAAAAAAACTGCGAAATTCTCACCAAACATCCCCCCTGAACACGCTCCCAGCTAAGAATCTTGAATCTCTAGATTTGCGCCTCGATGTAAAGCTCAGTTCTACACAGCATCAAACAATGGAGCAGACGCATCCTCGTGGGTATTACAGGGGAAAAATGATGGTAAATAAAAGATTTATTGTAGAACTCCTAAAGGTAAGCTCTCTTTTTTGTTGCTCCCCTTGGAACTATTTTTTTCTCCTGACAAATATAATGATGATAATACAACAAACCAAAAGTGCGTTCAAAGAGAGTCAGACAGAAGCGAGCTGCTCTCGATGCTGGGAGTGAAGCGCCTATATTTAAGTCAAAGGAGCAAATATATGAAAAGACTTCATTACAAGTCTGAGTTCAGCATTCCAATTTAGATTTTTGTAGTCGACAACATTTTGGGAGCCGCTCTTATTTGTTTTCTTTCTGAGAGTGAGATGAGCACCAAGTAGATGTAGATTAATCCACCGCTGAAACTAGTCCCCAACAAATGCACCTGCTGTTTGAGTAACGATTGATGGAGATGGAGTACAGCTCTAGTTTTGGGACATGACTGATCATTTTAATATAATAATACATATTATATGAAACATAAACTGTATTTGAGTAGTTATTGAGATTCACATTGTTGGTGTGGTCTGTTCATGGGATTTGTGGATAATAACAGAAATACAGAATATCAACACCATCCCTAAACTTTACAGAGCTGAAGTCAGGTCATTGTTAGCCTAGCTTAGCTTAGCATAGTGTAGCATAAGTGTGGAAGCAGAGGGAAACAGCTGGCCAGGATCTGTCCCAAGTTCAAAAAGACTACAAATCCCAGGGTTAACATCTAGTTGATCTAGTTTGGGGTTGGGGATTTTGACCCAGTGTCAATTATTTATTTTATGTTTCTGTTTTTATTAGTATTAATTCAAACTAATATATGGTTATTTTGATCCAGTAACAGCTCAAGTTTTATGCTAAAGCTTCCTCAGTTTGCACAGTTTGCATAGTGCCATAGTGCAATGTACAAACTTTTAGAATTTGTCGAGGACACTCGAAGACTTCAGGAAGCGGCACCTAAATGACTGAATCCGCCTCCGTCTGTCCGCTCTGCTGCTGTACGATCAATTAACTACAATAAACGATTAATAAATCACATTAATATTGAGTTTCCACAGCAGTTTTATTTCTCGTTGTGAATTCTTTCAGCACAAACACAGTTGGAGTCTGATCCATGGTCAGTGTAGCAGCCATTAATTTCACACAGACTGCTTCAGAGAGTGAGAGAGAGAACAAAGCAGAGTGCAAAGAGAGAGAGAGAGAGAGAGGCTCATCCTCCATCCACCCATCCCTCTCTCTCTCTTTCCCCCACCTACCGTCTATGTCTCTCTGCCTCTTCCCCTCTCTCTCCCATGCAGTCTCAGTGATGTATGGCTGCCATCACTGAAAATAATGACTCGCCTGCCCGTAATCTTTTATTTCACTGCAAGGCCAAGGAGGAGGAGGAGGAGGAGGAGAGAGAGAGAGAGGAAGAGAGAGTAGAAAGAGGAGGAGGAGGAGGAGGAGGAGAGAAAATAGGAGAAAGGAAGAGGAGAAACTGGAGGGAAATTAGTGGAGGAGGAGGAGGAGGAGGAGGAGGAGGAGGAGGAGGAGGAAGATAATGTCTTCTACAGTCTCTGGACGATGGCAAGGAGGAAGAGGGAAGGAAAAGGAAAAGCAGAAGAAGGGGATGGAGGATTTGATGAGTCTTCTGTATGAGATGAGGAGGAAGATAAACTGTCAGGAGGAGAAGCAGGAAAGAAGGGAGGAATGAAGTAGTAGCTGAAGAGGGTGAAGATGTGAGACAATACTGACCGAAGCAGCCTCAGATTTACTGAATATGAAGTCCACTGTTGTTTTGTCTTCACGTTAATACAAAAACACCTTCAAGATCACTGACTTATATGTATTTTATGTGTGTGTGTGTGGTTTCTCTGTGCATCCTGCAGTGTTGGTTGTGCACGTCTTCATAAATTAGGACCATACACGTCTACAACATGCAGATAAGTCATGACCAGTGGCAGTATATCAGGACATTAAGTAAGGTCAGAGTATAATACTCTGCTGACGCTGTGGGCTCCCCTCTAGCAACATCTGTGGACATGCATGGCTCCGCGGTCAGGTATATAATAATAAAAGTACAACATACAAATAGACCTTCAAAATAAAGCTTGTCAGAAATGGTCACACTTAGACTCTTTGTTCGGTTTAGAACAAGATCGTAGCTTATGCTACAGAATCTAAGAGTATCGTGATTTAGCGCCTCTAGAGTGTAATCCCACTGTGGTAAACATGGACAGCTGTACACGTGTATTTGATTACATTACTTACTAAGAACTAGCAAGTCGACAACTTTGCTAACAGCCAAACATCAACAAGGTCAACAACAGCAGACATAGCAGCCAGCTAATATTACTTACTAGTCCAACAGCAGTCAGCCCAGCTCGGCGTCTGTCTTTCAGCCTTTTATTTCACCAAGCTCTCACCAACCACTAAAAGTCAGTCCCACATTTACTCTTGTCCAGCGGCTTCTTGCTTGGATATTGTATCCTTTTCTCAACTTTGGTTGCTCTGTCGACCTCTGTCAATATGTTCAAAGAGGTTGCCGAGGCCAGTTACAGTACCTGTTCGCCCGGCTCCGGTTCTGGCATGACACCAGCTCCGCTCCATCTTAGCATTCCCCCACGCCTGAAAACCTCCTCTTCTTCTTCCCAGTGGTCTAAAACACACGTGGTACAAACACTAACACTGCCCCGGTGCTATGAGGTCACAGTCCGGGCAGCCATGCTAACAAACTGAGCTAACATTAGCTAACAGCAGATACAGTTGTCAGCAGTTTACTTCACTGTCCATCAGGAAACTCTGTAAATCACTGAGAGCTGATGTAGAGCAGCTGGACGACATCAGAGGGAAAACCAGAATGTAGAGGTAGGATTCAATGTATCCTTATAAATAACTTAACTTATACAAATTTTTAATATGTAAACATATGTATATGAAAATCTAAAGAATATCATGATGCTAAAACATATTTTAAGTAACTCTTAAATGAATTATATATGACAAAATATTATTACTCAAAATTCTAAAAGCCATTTCTCTGATTTTCATAATATTTCATTTCTCTGTTAATGGTAAGTAAATAAAAAATAAGTATACTTAATTTTCAGTTTGATTATTTATTTCTTGCTACTTTTCTCGCAGTAACAATGTTTCAACAATGTGGAAAAAGTGTAACCTCTGTTTTGTTAACGTGCTCATTAAAAACAAAGTTTTGCATGATTATTTATTACAAATGACGTGGACGTGACCTTTAAGCTGTTTATGTTTAATTAGTGAGAAACTGGACAATAAGTCGATGTCGTCTTTCTGTCATCTCTTTCCAAATGGAGCTCGGCGGAGTTTAAAGCTGCCGAACGCTGGACTCGTTAACATCAACTCCCTCGTTAAGGATCTCTCTCCGCTCGTTAAGCCTCTCCCTCCATAACGAGGGTTCTCCTGACCTTGGAGTTTTGGTTTTTGGCACGGCAGCTGAATGAGCGCGCTCGGAGCGTCCTGTCAGCATATGGAGGGGCCGGCCGGGTGTCCTGGATGAGGACTGGGACTCCACAGGAAATGCTGGACCCGCTCCAGAAGGAGACATCCCGCCAAAATAAAGAACAAGAACAGTTTGTTTGTCTTCTTCTACTTTGTTCACATTTGTGTTGACTCATAACTTTGTTTTATCTCACTATGTCCTCTTATCCTCATTTGTTTTCTTGCAAATAGTATCCTATTCTACTTACAACATACATACATACATACTAACAAAAAACTAATTATGTTTTATGTTTTCCTTACATATATTTCATAATTTTATTTTCTCATGTTATGTCAAAGTTAGTTTTAATGGTACTTTTTTGTCTCATTTCCTTACCATATATTTAATCCTAATTTACAGCATATTATTGCCTCATTTCATCATTTCATAACTCCTTCATGTTTTATAAAGAATGATGTTATTTCTCATATGACTTTTATTTTTTGTCTCTGGTTTTACGTGGAGACAGAAACACATTAACGTCTCTGTAGACGTCTCCTCTGAGCTGTTATCAACACGAGCAACAAAAAGGTTCAAATGTGCCTCAAGACAAACTGTCAGACGCTCCTTTGTTGTATTATTTTCCTTCAGTGTTGACAGGCTGAGTGGAATCTGTCCATATCAACACCGTATGGTGAGCGAGGACACACACACACACACACACACACACACACACTGGAGGCTGTGTGTGTTGGCAGTAGCCATGGTGTTGTGGGTAATTTGGTCAAATCTGGCAGAAGTCGTGCCAACGAGGCTCAGAGCCCGCAGAGAGCGGACAGGAACTAATGACCTTCACACACACATTACACACCAACCATATGTTTGTGTGTGTGTGTGTGTGTGTCTTGTATTCCTTTTTTTTCATGTTTTTTGTTGTCTTTATATAACATTATAATAATGTTTCGAATATCAAAATAAATATATCTCTTCTTGTACCACATGCTTTATTTACACGCATGTTCTCCCTGTTTTTCTTCTACAAGAAGAGGAAACATGGAGAGCGGGAGAACAATATAGAACATTCGAATGTAAGATGACGACAACATTTGAAGACTTGGTGGTGCTAACCAGCAGCAGCAGTTACATTACAGACCAGAAGATTCTCACTCAGTTTCCAAAACAGCCTCCTAACTATGTAAATTATATCAACCAACTCTGGTTTGGTTGATATAAATCCTCAATTCACCGAGTTAGATGTGAACATATTCTGGTAAAATGATTTTTGTCAGAGGAGTCTGGTCTGGTGGCTTTGAAGAGAGCGTAGATAAACTTCAGTTCCCTGTTGGAACGTCCTGTCTGACAGCAGAGTAAAGCAGTGAAAATATTCTAAATATAGTGCACACTTACACTGATGTTGATGTTTTTATGTGGTTATAATACATTATACTGCTCCCCCAGCCACAGCACAGTGTGGTACTCATGAAGGGGCTGTCAATCAAAGGACAGTCTGCCACGTCCACACAGTCTTGACAAATGGTCTGAACAGCTACATGAGCTCTTTCTGAACCAGGTTTTTTCATAGTTTTTGTAGAAGCTTAATGAGACCGTTAATATCATATCTGCATTTTTACTATTTCAGCCACATTTCCAGATGCTTTTAAACCTAAACAGATTTTTTTAAAGATCATTTAAAGACATTCACTGAGCTGCAGAATGTTTGAACTGACAAGTCGACTTACTAACTAACTTTGAAACACAAGCTGTTTCGCAACTCGACACTCGGCTGTGTGTGTGTGTGTGTGTGTGTGTGTGTGTGTGTTCATTTTTGTGTATTTATGTGCCGCACTCTCTCTCTCTCTCTGATCAATACATCTTGTCAGGCGGTGGTTGATAGATTATTGATTGTAATCAGCCTGTCCTCTGTGTGTGCAGACAGCCTCTAATTCCTCTGTCAATCTGCCCAACCACTGATCACACACAGACACACACACACATCATACACACACAAACACAGAATTTACTCTCAAAAATGTACTATATGTATATATTGTATATAAATAAACAAACACAAATAATTTGAATAATATCAAATCTCTGAATAGAATCTTTTGACCTTATTTATCCCACTTAAGTCCTTAAATCTCTCTGTAACACCTCCATTCCTGAAAAACATCAGCCTAAAATCATCCTTAAATATGCCTTAAACGATCCTGGAGAATATCCCATGTATTTAGAAACTTCCTAAAATACCTTGAAATTTTGCTGAATCTTTGTTGAAGAATTGCAAAAATCTTCCTGAAACATCTGTAGATCTCTCTGAGTTACAGCTCCCTGAAATACCTTAGAATCTCCCTTAAATATCCATTAAAATCTTTATGGAACATACCTGATATACCTCTGGAGGTTCTCCTGAAATCTCAGGAAATCTCAAATCTCTCTGGAACATCCTGAATTCTCACAAAAATGGCCTAAACATTCACCGAAATCCTGAAATAGTCAATAATCTTCCTGGAACCTCCCTCAAATCTGAAATCACCTTTAAACATCAATAAAGTGATGATGATGAAATAAAATATGCTACCTCTCCCAAATCTTTCTGAAACGTCCCTGAAAAAGTTTGAAATCTCAGTGGAAAAACTGCACTCCCTGCAATATCCTGAAACGTCTAGAAAACATCTTGAAAGAGCTTCATTTTCGCTGAAATATCCTTGGAAACTCCTGGGATAATCCCCTTAAATCTCCCTTAAATCAGTCCCATATGCTGCGCTCTGCTAACCCACCAAACAAACCGTGATACAAACACACATCTCGCACAGATGAATTGTCGATGACATATTTTAAAACACTGATCAGTCACAGTCACATGATCGGTGACCTCCGCTGACAGAGAACAAACACCATCAGCCTCTCTCACAGCTGAACCTCCAACATGGCCGCCAGAAGAGGTGGAGGGGGGTGCGTCACCTCGGAGCCCTTTAATAGACAGGCTGCTTTAATTCTCAGTCTCTCTAGAATCCATTAAAGTCAATCTGTGATATCCATTACCATCTCATCAACACTCTGCATTTACATAAACACGCATAATTAAGCAGAGCAGCAGAGAGGAATCAGAAGCTCTGATTACAGACGGACTCTTTGTTTATTTATTTACTTACAACTTTATCCAATCAGAGCGCACTTTACAGTCAGAGGTTTGAGCTGACGGCTGAAGCAGCGTCTCTCACACACACACACACACACACACACACACACACACACACACACACACACACCCCCATCTCCATTTCATCACTCTCTCTCTCGACCACTTACTCTCTCTCTCTGGGTATTCAATCTTCATTCGTTGCTGCCACTGATGTGTGGAGAGAGAGAATGAGCAACAGAACCAGTGTGTGTGTGTGTGTGTGTGTGTGTGTGTGTGCTGAATATCAATGCTCCCACTGGTTGACTGGTCTTTTCCATTTAACCGCTTTCACACTTGGATCTTGTTTCCCCACACACTCCACAGACAGATGAAATATATTTTCATCTGGAACAAAATCCAGAACTACATATTAACGTGACCCAGACCGCCCATGAGCGACATGCCGCCATCGTGTCGCCACACCTTTTATCTTTCATCTGCTAGTAAAGCCGTTAGCACGCTTTTTATTGGAGGTGAAGCAGCCCAGTATCCATGGAAACGGCTTCATGTTGGACAAACGTCCATAACACATGAACAAAAAAAAAACTGTTCTCTGAGCTCAGCGGTGAGAACCTTAAAATCGGCATATTAAGCCTCCAAAATCAGAGACTCAATAAAAAACAGTGAAGGAATCACTAGCGCTACAACAAACCCGTACACGACTGTGACATGTTTCTGCTGGCCGCCGCCATGTTTGTAGTCCTGCCTCTTCTGCCTCCCAGCTAATCTAAAAATCGCCTGGGTGCTCAAACAAGTCATCTGTGACAGCACCCACCTGTCAATCATAATTAATTCTGCATAACTTAATATCATTTGAACAGGTGAGTTGTATATAAATTCACCCTCAGTACAGTTGTCATGAACGGGGAAATTAGCTATAGAGACCAAAACTGTTTTTTGTACCAGGCTGTAAACATGTTTATTTCTGCTGTGAAGTTGGACATTTTAACATGGGGACTTATGGAGACTGACTCACTTCTGGAGCCAGCCTCAAGCTGTGGCTCGAGGAATTACAGTTTTTGGCACTTCCGCATTAGCTTCATCTCCCAGCCACAGGAAATGAGCCACTGCTCGAGCCTACCATAAATCCATATATAGAATATATACCATTTATTTTTTCTATATGGATGATTGATTCTATATAGATTATTCTATATAGATTATTGGGTGGTCTTAATCATTCATTTTGGTACTGAGACCAGCACAGCATCTACAGTGTGGACTGCTGATTTATTTTATTTTCATTGTAAAACAGCTGACAAATTCAGATTATTGGGTGGTCTATGGCTCTAATGTTAGTCAGACACATTCCTACATGCTGTATGATAATAAATAACACATCTGCCTCCCTCTCTGACATACGGATGGTGCCTTTGGTTCTGGTTCAGCATTGTGTGGGTTTGTGTTTGAGCAGAAATGATGATCTATGGTTCTTGTTGTGTTTGTGTGTGTGTGTGTGTGTGTGTGTGTGTGTGTGTGTGTGTGTGTGAGGTGGATCTGACCTGCTGGCAGTTTTGCTCTCGAACAGTTTGTTGGTGACCCCAGACTATAAAAGTTGTTGTGTGGTACGCGTCCCGTGAGCTGGTGTACTGGATCTCATTTATCATCATCTACAGCCTGCAGACATTAAGTCAAACAAGCGAGATGCTGTAAGGCGCCTGCACCGCACTGAGTCCTCACTTAGGCTAATCATTTTCCTCTCACTTCTTGGATTTGAACCAGAGACCCTCCCACACAGAGACACAGTCGGGGTTAGAATGTGGTGGAACTGAGCAGCTAGATATGTAACAAACCACGAGGCTAACAGAGAGAAAATAATGGACGCATCAGGTTGACAAAAATGCAAGTCCATGAGATAATAATGTTTCTCTGTGTGTGCTAACAATTAGCAATCGTTAGCCACATCAACTATAAAGGGCTATGTCAGGACTGTGTGTTCTCCTGCCCCCTGGTGGGTAAAAAACGATTAACGTACCTTTAAAAAGGCCTTAAAAATGATAGATAGATAGATAGATAGATAGATAGATAGATAGATAGATAGATAGATAGATAGATAGATAGATAGATAGATAGATAATTCAGCTTGCCCTTGAAATCAACGGACAAAGTCACACCGCAAAAATAAAAACTCCCCCTCCTTCTTTTGTCATCCTCTGCTGAATTCATTTACATTCCAGAACGTTCCTGCTTGTCACCTCAAGTCTGATGGATACATTAAATCGCATTGTCTCTGTGTGTTATGTACCTGTGTGTGTGTGTGTGTGTGTGTGCGCGCGCGTGTGCATGCATGTGTGTGCATGCATGTGTGCGGCGCGCCAGGAGACGTTCTGACTTTCATGTCGTACATTAGCATTAACGTCGACAGCAGAATCACCATTAGCATCTGCACAAATATTAGCATCTCCTCTGTGGCTTCAGCTCAGTGTCCTTCAGAGGAGCTGACAGGCCTCCTTCACTCACATCTGCACGCCTTTAAACATGCTGCCAAGGTGGAGGGACGGAGTTGAGGACAATATAAGATATTCAAAAGCACATTCTTATGAAGTGAAAGATTCTCATTTCCCTCCGCATGGCTCCATCTTTATTCATTCATCCACCAGGGGAAGTTATTACTCTTTGCATGGGTGTCCACCACTTTAATCCAGACTGAACTATCTCATCAGCTAAGATACCATGACATTATACATGCTAAACGTCAGCATGTTAGCTTATTGTGCCTTTGTTTTGAAGGACAGACAGGAAATGAAGAGACAAACAGAGTGCATCCTCCGTCTTTATGACTTCTCCACCTTTCCCCCGCTGATTGTTCTCATATTAGGATTATTTGTGTGGACTGTAAAAAAACACTGTGATTGATTATTCATTGCTGCTCTGTCCTTGCTGAAGCTTTTAGCTTTTTATTGAGTGTAAACAGTGAAAACATTGTTTCTCCTCTTCCTTGAGAGAGAAATAAAACCCTTCTGCTGGCGGCCAGAGGAGAAGCTTTATGTTTTCTGTTCTGCAGCTTTTTCACTTTTACACTTCTGGGCCCTTTTTTTTGCCTTTTTAGCAGCAGCTTTACCTCCCGACTTAACTACACTGATTCTCTGTCTCTCTGCTGCTCTGTTCAAGGTAAATCAGGATAAATGAGCGGCAGCCTGCCTAGCTTTAAATCTGCGGCCCCGTCCCAGGTGATAAATTAAAACGCACCCCAGTGTTTGAATTCTAATCACAGCTGTGGGACGCAGAGTCTCACAGGTTAAATGAAGTGTGTTCCTGGTCGGATGTGATTATAAATTTTTTGGAATATTTCAGCTCGGCCTGGGACGCGGCTGAATGACAAGAGGGATGAAACAACTTCCAAATGAGGCGAGTCTCAGAGGAGAATTCACACAAGTACACAGGACAGGATGTAGGACAAACCCCACCGTCCTCCTCCTCCTTGTGTAAAAATGCATCCTGAAGTTCAGCCGAGGCTAATACGAGGCTGAGTTAGACAAATTATTGTGCTAGGCTCAGCTAAACATGCCCTGTTCCTCCCGGCTGTCGCTGCTTTTCTGAAGCTCGGCTGCTTCATTAACTGTCGCCCTTGTACGACACGTAGCTCCTTGCTGGGTTTCAAACACAGCCCATAAAACACAAATCGGAGGACACACATCATGTGCCTCATAAAACACACACTGTGTCCTGCAATGACCCACTCTGACTGTGTCCGTGAATTGTTTCGCTTTTGTCTGTTTTTACGACCTGCAGTTTGCACGGGGTATTTTATTTTGAAAATCCACTGGATTCTCTATGCTGTTTCTGTGTCTGGCTTCCACCAGCTCTAGGTGCTCTGTGTAAATTGATGTGAGCTGCTCGCGGCGTACATCAAAAATAGAACAGCCGTGTCTTCCACGCTGAGCCAAGCGGAGGCCCGCTTCTGGGACGCTTCTGAGAGTCCGCGCCCGGTGGAGTTTGGGGGTTAGTCTTTCTACCGCTTTAACAATCACAAACTCTGGTTTGGTCGAAATAAAGTCAGAGGATAGATAGATGATGTATTTGTCCATTTGCCTGACTCTAATCTGTGTACTTCACACGAGAGTTACTTTTCTGCAAAAGACTATTTTTACTGTGAACATAGCATGAACCATGTTACCTTCAGATGTTGCTGCTACACAAAAGCTAATCACTGTGATTCTTTGAAGCTTTCAGGAGCAAAAACAAACCTGCATAATTGAAAAAGGCTGAACTGATGAGCTTTTCATCTGACTTCCACAACACAATGCCAGGAGGCCGTGGTTAATCTCAAAAGGGGCAAAAATTATTCAGAATTATCGAACAATTGTTCACACATGCACTTATTTATGACAGACAGATATGAAGCATATTCTTATATAACAACACTGACACACAGTCAGTCTGTCTAACCCTCACCAACGAGTGAACATACACAAAATGTCCTGATCCAGTGCCTTCCCCACAGAGGATGAACCTTTTAGATTTGAATGACCCCATGACATGATTGTTTTTTTGCTCTTCTATCACTTTCATATTAAGGCTGCAGTGAGCGCCTCGGCCTGCAGGGGACACTGGCGGCACTGTTTGATTGTTTGAGCGGTTCTTAAAGAGAATGTGAATTTTCATGGCTCTCTCTCTCTTCCTGCGGCTCAGACTGCAGTTCATTAAAAGCTTTTGTTGGAGAGAGAGTGAAAGGATTAAGAGAACAAAAGAGAGGCTGAACACCTGATACACACACACACACACACACACACAGCATCCAATCAGTGCTCCTCCATATGGGCTATGGGGGGCATTTTATGCCAGCACACTATACTAAAAACGCATGTACAGCGCCTATGCGATGACATCAAACCTCTAACGTGCGTGTGTAAATTCCATTCACTTTCAATGGACAGACGGGCGTCACGCAACAACGCGTATTCGCAACAACGCGTGTGCAGCGTTTGCGTTACGCCTACGTGACGGGTGAACTACGCCTCAAATACGTGACATGAAGACCACACGTGACTGTTAAGTACAATTCTACATGAGCGTACAGGCACACACTGTGTAGTGTTTGTGGAAATCAAATAGCGAGGGGTCATTCGTGCCGTGCCACGTGCGAATGCAGCGGACGCCTGTGTGCATGCTCGTCTCAATGTACAAATAATTATTTACTTTATGATGACGAATTCCAGTGTACCTCGTGTGTAAATGCGCACAGCCTCTTCCTCAGTTTCGCGCCTGAGCAATGGTACAGTCCCTGATATACCTCAACATCCCGTTATAGGCGTTCACACGCTATAGGCATTAACGCGTGTGTCACTATTGTACTAAAGCCAACGCTTCAGACGCCTGAACGTGTGCACGTGTGACTGAAACAGCCTAAACTGTTACATCGGTCTCTCTTGGTAATACATGGACTGCTTGAATTGTGAAGCGCAGCAGATGTTAAACTCAAAATTCGTCATCATAAAGTAAATAATTATTTGTACATTGAGACGAGCGTGCGCACAGGCGTCCGCTGCGTTCGCACGTGGCATGACACTTATCACCCGTCACCCTTCATTATTTGGTGTACTCGCACCAAATAATGTGCCTGTACGCACGCGTATCGGGCGCGTATTTTTCAGTCTTTATGCAGGCGTAGGCGACGCGGTTAAGGCGTTTTAGTATAGTGTACTGGCATAAAATGCCCCCCATAATGGGCTAGCCTTGTGTATGTGTGTGTGTGTGTGTGTGTTCCTCTTGCATTAAATGACATTTCTGGTCTGATCTCTGACTCATCGCTTTTTCAGACGTGGCTGCTTTGATCATCACACTGTAGATTCTGTGGATGTTTTATTACGCTGAAAACGGTCAAACTGCTTTGTGAGTGAAGTCGACAGTAAACTAAAAGAAAGAGCAGTAAAACAGAAGAAATATAAATATTTCAATTGGACTTTTTCTGCCTTTCTGTCTCTACAGGATCGACTATTAAACCAACCGAATGAACCAAAACAAGCAAGCTGCTGTAGCCCGAGGCTTCTGTCACACACACACACACACACACGCACACACACACACACGCACACACACACAGTTTTCCTACTCCCTGTTTCACCACTCCTCCGTCCTCTGGAGAGTTTCTGTGCTGAAGATAAAAACTACTTACTGAAGCAACATTCCCTGTGATTTGACTTAATTTTAATTATTAATCACAAAGAGAGACACGAACTGTAATTTACTTTAAAAACGGAGAAACCAACAGATTGTGGGTCACAAGAAAAAAAGAGTCAATAAAAGGAAGCAGAACAGATTTTTACAAATGTATGAAGAGAATATTCCAAGTAGAAACGATCTGTTTGATATATCACTTATCAAAAAGTGAATCAGCACACTGATTCATCGTAACCAATGCATTGATAGATAATAAAAACTATTACAGGTATTTACAGCTCAGTGCTGTTTTATGTCACTAATTCATGTGACCTTTAATGAATAAAGTATTGTCTGTCAATGCGGTAGGTGCAGATGGTCTGAGGACCTCCGCAGGGTTCAAGGGGTCAGACCACTCGGTGTGCCCAGGAACCTTCTGCCCTACTGGGGCTTTGTGAGTCCAAAGGGCCCCCTGCTGTCCCTGGGAGCTCCACCAAAACACACACACAATCAAACCATCTGAGAATCACGTCTCCTCTGCAGATCAACTCTTTAGAAGCCGACAAACAGAGTACAGAATGTGAAGGATAATGTATGAGCCGTCGTTGTGTGTCACAGTGACCTGCTCGCTGTACATTATCACACTTATTTTACAGAGAAATCAATATTTTGTGATTTTATAGCGTCTGCTGTGGTCTATGATCAGAACTGCGTCCATAGCAGCGCTCTGCTGTACAGAAATAACAGACAGAATGCCGTAATGACCAATCAGAGCTGAGTATTCAACAAAGCCAAGGTAATAAAGTATATGTGCAGAGGTTGAAGAACTCAGAAGCTGGGCTGCATAAGACCCCCACTTTCTCTCCCTGGAGCTCTACCAGTACAAACACAAACACACACACCAACACACACACACACACACTAACTAGCCTCTCTCTAAGTTACAGTTTGACATCCTGCTGTGTCCTGGAGACACTCCTGTACTGGCCACAAGAGAAGACTCTGAGTATCATGTGTGTCTCGCAGAGTGTGCAGATGGTCAGAGAACCTCCAGAGGGTTCAGGGGGTGGGCCTGTGCAGCGTGCCCAGGAAACCTGCTGCCCTGCTGGGGTTTTCTAAGAACCCCCCCACCCTAACCACCCACCCACCCACCCACCGTCCCTGGAGCTCCTCAAACACACACACACACACACACACACACACACCCACAGGCTGTGACTCATAATAATGCTGCTCATGCACAGAATAAGAAATTAATCCCACACACACACACACACACACACACACACACACACACAAGAGTAAAGTCAGCAGTTTGCAGCCCCCCACACACACACACACACACACACACAGTATTTCACAAGGTTTCTTATTTAAATTCACTAATTAAATCATAATTTACATGAGATTAAAGTCTTATGGAGGTTCAACATGGTTTAAGGACAGTTTTAGAGAGCTGCTACCCCACCCCTATTGTTGTAACACACACACACACACACAAATGCATGCATACACATGAGTCTAGTAAGTAACTAATCCCCCCGTCCACACACAGACACACACACAAACAAAGTCAAGTCAACAGTTAATCCTTCACACACACACACACACACACACACACACACACACACACAGTGAGCAGTGGTGTTGGGAGTGTCAGCCTTTAGAAAAGACTGAGCAGATGTCAGTTGTCCAGCTGCCTCCTTCAGCTCTGTGTGTGTGTGTGTGTGTGTGTGTGTGTGTGTGTTTGCATTAAAAGACATTTTATTCAGTCATCACCTCTTCAAGCGGCCACTTGAGGGTTAAAAGCTGGTTTTAAGGTTAAGCTCAAAATTAGGTCGAGATTAAAGTTAGGCCCAGATGTCCAGACGTGTTTGTAGAAGTCAGTGGGACTCTTCCTCAAACTGTCAGCGCCCTGTGAAGAAACATTTATTCCACTTTGGAGCTTCTGTTTAAGTTCTTGTGGGCGCAGCTCAGATGGAGAATTCAGGAGTGTGTTTGAGATAACGGTGGTGTGTGTGAAGTAAAACAGAGAGCGTAATGAACACACTGTTTCCAGAAATAATGAAGCAGAACTGAAACTTATTAAAAGTTCAATTAAAGCTGAGAACAGAGAGCTGCTGCAGGCTGACGCTCCTCAGAAAATGACTTGATTCTGACAAACAGACTAATGAACTTTATCCTTTTAATACATTTTGATGCACATAAATGTGCAAAAACACGACTTATTGAAGGCAGTAAAAGTTATTAAGTCAGAGCTGGGCTCTGGTTTGCTGTGATGATCTAAACACTCTTTAGTTTGGCTCGATGGATGCTCCTCTGCTCAGGGTGAAGATTGTCACAGATGTACATTATTAGGGATCCATTTTATTGATACCAATGCTATTGTCGATTCTGCTTATCAGTCTGCTTCTTTTATTGATTCCAGATCAATTTTTGATATGAATCTTCATATCAAAAATTACAAAGGTTTCCAGTGTCAAAGCTGAACACAGTGCAGAAACAGTAGAATAAAAAGAGGAGACGATGGGTGAGTCAAGCCGTCTGTCTGTCTGTCATCATGTAAAATGGATGAGAGAAGATTTGTTTTCATTTAGCTTTTCTTTTGCCGACCACACAGGAGAAAACTTTGAAAAGACTAAAGTCTGACAGCCTCTCACACCTAAAGACAGTTTGTCAGAAGTCACACAGTTTAAGATGTTGCAAAGACTGAGGATCTCACAGAGTCACTATTTACAAGACTACAACCAGATTCATTTATTTCCCATCATGCACTCAGTGAAAATTTGGCAGAAGAAAAACCATTCCACTCGATCGTGCTACAAATAGAAGGACGCTCTTACTCACTCCACAGATACACTGAAGTATCCTCCTTTTCTAAAATTCAAGAGAACAGAGACTTCACGTACTTGCGCCTTCCCAGAGTGAGCAATAGTAACACTGTGTCGCCTGCTTCCTGATGGTACAGAGAGACTCACTAACGTCACTATGTGCACGAGCCGAGACTAAAAACCTCCAGACGATTGAGATGATGGGACGGCGGCGCAACTCGAGCAAAACTTTCAGGAGTTTATACCAAAATTTGAAAAATTGTCCACAGCAGTGAAATCGTTGAATGTAAGACCAGCATTCAAGAAAGAGTCTGTGTGGCTCTGATGTTAACAGGATACTTACTGTACCTTGTGAATGTGCTGCTCGGTTGGGAAGCAGTGGCATGTTGTTCTGGAAGCCATGCTGTGTAGAAAGATATTTCACATATTGCTGGTGCTGGTTTCCACCCTGACTTGAAAGGATCGTTTAACAGACATTTATTAGCTCTCTTATCATCTTTCTTTGCTTTGGAACGTCTCCTCCTCTCCACCATGACTCCTTTCAAGTTTCCAGCAGTGCAGACTGAGTTTGGCGTTATTGTTTTGCAATCCGCAACTGTCAGGAAAAAGCTAGCATTGCTAACCCCAAAAGCAGGAAGCGTTTCTTAAGCAGGGCGGTTTGCCCGCCAGACTTTCTTAACTTGCTCAGATTTGGTCATTTCTCTTGGTTTAGTGCTTCTTAATGTGTAAATATGCTATATAGTTCATTTGTTTCCCTTTTGGCAGATTTTACGACCACCAGCTGTGCACAGGGTGTTTTATTTTGAAAATCGACCGGATTCTCTATGCTGTTTCTGTGACTTCCTGCCAGCTCGATCTGCTCTGTGCAGATTGATGCATGTTGTTCACGGCTGCATATTTTTGGTGGAGCCGAGGAGAGGCCCTCTTCTGAACTGGACGGCAGGAACCAGTTCTCAATTATTTATTATTATGAATTTAGAGTGCAGGCAGCAGGTATGACGTCTAATCTCTATCAGATGAAAGTCAAACAGCGGCACATGGAGGAATGCTGTGGAAAACTTTAATTTCATCTTTTCTCAGCTCTACGTTTCACTTCTAAATGTCATGAATTATACCATGTATACACTAATGTCTTCATTTACCTCAGCTTTGTAACCCGGCAACAACAAAGAGCTGCATTTATCTGACTCCAGAAACAACAAGAGTTAGTGATATGCTCGATTTCTGTGCAAACACACACATGCCACGCACACACACACACACACACACACAGCACCAGTGTTAAGATGTTTCTTTTTGATTATTACACACCATCAGAAACTCCTAACTGCTTTCAACTAACAAATTATTTTGTTACTAATTGATTGTATTTTTTAATGTAAATCTTAAACAGTCTGTCTGTTGCGTCTGTGTGGCTCCACGCACGCACGCACGCACACACACACACACACACACACACACACACACACAGATGAAAGGATCTCAGCTGAAAGAGGCAAAGTTAATGATGCTTTCAAAATGCATGAAATTACACACAAACGCACACACACGCACACACATACTCAGTCAGCTGAGTCCAGTCAAACATCAGAACAAGAATCTACATCTGAAGAAGAAAATGAAGAATTTTATTGAATGTGAATTAAATGTGCAGAATTTATTGTCCCATCACAGTGTGTGTGAGCTCTGTCTTTTTCTACAGTCAGCACCTTTAACTAGAGTCTGGCTGATGAATCCATTTTATTGATTTTATTAATCAATATCTGCATGTGTTTTATATGTTCAGTCATTCAATGATTCTTCTCTATTTTTATTATTTTCTACATTGTACATTTACACAAAACTATGAAATAACACTTATGGAATGATGCTGACTGAGAGAAGCAGCGTGCAAAGATGGCTACTTTGAATAATCTTAAAGATGAAACATGTTTTTTTCACGTGTTATTTCATCATTTTGATGCCTGATAAAAGGTAAAGAAAAAGTGCCGAGTGAGAAGGCGTGTCCAAACTTTTGACTGCTGCTGTGTATGTAGAAAGAATATCAGCTGATAAATCATCATCAGAATTGTTTTATTTCTTAATGTCAGCATCGGCTCTGCTTTGATAACTGAAATATGAAACACAGAAAGCAGCAGCAGAATCAAACAGTGTTACTTCATAAATCAAACTGCTGAGCTGTGATGGGTTTCATCTCATCGTGTTCGTACAAGAAGAATATTTTGTGAGCCTGATTTCTTGATAAAAGACTTATTCCGCGGTCACATGGGACACGTTTGATCCTGTTATTGTGG
The DNA here is from genome assembly GCA_946959425.1 of Argyrosomus regius. NCBI lineage: Eukaryota > Metazoa > Chordata > Actinopteri > Sciaenidae > Argyrosomus > Argyrosomus regius. The sequence goes on along the minus strand of OX336898.1, from coordinate 2,527,188 downwards.
GACTGAAAAGAAAAAAAACGAGTTGATCAAACTTTAATTATCGACTCTAAATAACATCTTATGGTTTTCTTGTTTCATGATCAGACTCAGATCTTCTGCACATTAGAAGCAGGATGAAAGGATTGATTCAGTTTTTATTCATACAAAGTGCTTCAGTCAGAGTTATTCATTCTGCTTTGCCTCGTGTAAGAAAACAATTTCTTGTTGGATCCCCAAAATCACACACCGCAAACCAGCAAAGGACAAACTGCCGACAGAATCTCTGTTTCCTGTTTGCAACGTTCAGGATCTACCCGTTGTGACAAACACTGACACCATTTTATGGAGAAATGTCAGCTGATCATCTCCGATTTAAAATCAGGGGATCCAGTCTTGAATCCTGCTGCAGCTCCTTTCATGTCAACATTTAAGGAGCCTCGAAAAGACACAAAGATCTGCCAGTCCTGCAGAAGACGTGTTCGTAAAGACAACCTGAACTTCTTTTAAATAAAATTCAACTTTCATTCAACTCATTTCAAACATCTGTGTTCAAATAAACTCACTGCCTTCTCTGAGAGGAACAGTCAGTTTATTAGCGAATGAAGCCGTCGGTCTTTGTTTTAAGAAGAGCCCATCTGCTCTGTGTGTGTGTGTGTGTGTGTGTGTGTGTGTGTGTGTGTGTGTGTGTGTGTGTGTTTGTGTGTGTGTATGTGTTCAACAAAAAGCCAACAATGACCTCCTCTTCTTCTATCCCACTACATCTGCCACAACCCCTAACCGTGTGTGACTAACCGCACGGTATGAAGTCACTAAGTGTGTGTGTGTGTCGGACAGATGGGGTGATGAGTGTTGATTGTCATGGAGATGAGGGCAACCCCTTCAGCACACACACTCAAACACACCCACAAAGTCTTTATTTCAGCCTGTCCGTGTTCCCCTCTGATTTCATCTCTGCTCTCAAAAAAATAAAACAAATTGTGTGTGAAAACACGTTTTCTCTCTTCAGACTTAAAAGGTCAGTTAGGCTGATTTCTGCGTGACAAAATAGCCGAGACCCTGAGGTATATTTCTTTTGTTGAACCCCCCAACAGAACAGAACACTAGCTGACCTGCTTATTTTCCACTGAGAATATAACAAGACTTGTCAGAGTAGCTGATACCAAACTTTGTACCGTTCCCTGACATCTCCTGGACCTCCATGGCCTCTGGCTGTCTCATATGCAGGGCTGTGGCTGGACTTGAAGGCACAGACTCAGACCTCAATGATCCTCTGACTCATTATAGATGGAGGGGAGGGGGGTGCTGTGGTGGAGATCCTCCACCCTGAGAGTCATTGCCGTCCAAGCTGCCTAAAAGTGGCCGATGTGTCACGCTGTCTCTGCCTCTTGTTACCGATTCACCAGCTGTTCCACCTCAGCCAAGAGGATCAACTTCTTTTCATATTTTTATTATATAACAAATGCTTTTGTGCAGAGGATAGTCTGATTCTGTCTGAAAAGACATACAGATAAAAGCCTTTTCATTTCCTGACAATAATGGACTACTTACAATACGTTCAGAGTCTGCTGTGGTTAAATATACTACATCTAGAGTCTGCGTGTGATCTGCAGCATTAAATAAATCATTAGAGTCAAAGTATTACATTTACAATAATGTATATATAATGTGCATGCTTGATTCATCTGATAAAACACTCCTTTTTCTTCTTCTATCATTGATGAGATGTTTTTCATAAATTAGTCAGCCTGTTGATGAGCGGCAGAGTTCCCATCGTGCACCACAGCGTCGGAGAAAAGTTAGCGGGAGGAGACATGGACAATATGAATATCATCAGAAGTTAATCTTCATATCAGTGTGTGGCAGTACTTAGGACTGACAACAGCAATGACTTCTTCTGATTAAACGTGCGCACTGTGGAGCATCTGCTCATTAATGAGTGAGTGATTTTTATTGAAATTACACTCAGGTATGATGATGTTTTCATGCTTCTCTCTGTGTAATTAAAGGTCCAGTGTGTCAGATTTACGAGGCTCTATTTACAGAATATGGACAGAAATGGAATATAATATTCACAACTCTGTTTTCATTAGTGTGTAATCACCTGAAAATCAGAATTGTTATTGAGACTTTTATATCTAGAGATGCAGCGGGTCCTCCATGGTCCACCATGTTTCTACAGTAGCGTGTAGTAGTAATGTTAACATAATAACAAAGTTATTAATATTACCCTAACATCTGACGGCTAAGCAGCTGATTCTGTGCCAATCTAGTCTAAACAACCAACTACAGACTGTATAAACATGGCCGTTGTGAAGCTCACTGTGGTGGCTCTGGCCGCCGACATCTTGGCAGTCCTGCCTCTCCCGGCTTTGAGTTAATCAAGGGGTCCGGTCGAATAGTCAATTTTGCTTAGGAAGGTTCCTAACTGAAGTATTAACGTAGCCGCCATGATAAGAGCTGTTCCAGTTCTCTAACTGTTAAGGAAAGGAGCTTCAATGCTTCCTTTATTCTACTCTAAGAATGGGCAAAGAGGTGAAGTGTGGGTGGAGCAGAGGCAGGCTAAATGAAGCCTGGTTACTCAAATAAGCTAACTGTAACAGCACCCACTTTTCAATCAAAGTTTCCACGCTCTTAATTATGTATAACTTTAAGCCTTAATATCATTTGAACAGGTGAGTTGTATAAAAATTCACCCTCAGTACAGTTGTCATGAACGGGGAAATTAGCTATAGAGACAAAAACTGTTTTTTGTACCAGGCTGTAAACATGTTTATTTCTGCTGTGAAGTTGGACACAGTTTTTGGCACTTCCATGTTGGCTTCACTTCACAGCCATAGAGGTTGCCACTTGAATGCATGTTATTGATAAGCAGCAGAGCTCCTCTCCACTCTAAAGTCACATTTTATATCTCAAAGCAAATGAAGCAAGCCAGCTAGTCCAGTGAAGTCAAACAAGTGACAAAGTGAAGTGGCTAAAAAAGCGAAGCTTCCAATTTGATGCCATACACTATGCAAATGATCATATCTCACAAACACACACCGACTCACGACGATAGCTGAAAACAGCAACAAGTCTGTGCAGTTCAGAGGGTTTGCTCAATCCAGCTTTGAACTCTCGCACAAACATCACAGAAAAATAAAACAGTGAAGAGAAAATAATCTTACAACGGCACTTTGCTGCTACCTGGGACATAAACCGACACTTCATTTCGCATCGTGTAATTAATACTTGAAAGCATAAATCAGCCCCGGCAGCATCTCTGTCACCTGCTGCGAATGTCTCTCAAAACAGAGAACATGAAAGGAGCTGCTGGGGTAAAACTGATCCTGGACTGCGGCCAATCAGCTGTCAGAGTGGGAGGATGATGCCTTAGACGCCGAGTCGGCACAGAAAACCTCGTTAGTCCGTCCAATCTGTCAGACGGAGAACTATACAAGCCGAGAGATGACAGTTTATGTGAGTCAGAGCAGAGCAGGACGCCTTGATGTAAATACTGAACTCGTTTTAATTCGAACATAAACTAATGATTATATACACATCTATATATTTATGTAAACATTCACACATTTCATTCCATGAATTTCCTGGCAGCCAGTTTAAATAAGACACTGACTGAAATCTTTGTGTTACTTAGTTTAATGGGATTTGACTGTTTTCATTAAAAACATGCAGACTTCTCTCTCACTTCACCGGCAGCTCTCTGAATCTCACCTGAGGGAAGGAATAAAAAAAAAGACTTAATAAATGTGATTTGAAGTCTGGGTGGAAAATTAAATGACTTGTAAAGCTGAAGGTGGTTTGTTGAATATGAACGAGGGTCGCAGAGGGAGGCGTTAAGCCCGCTATAGGAGCTGCAATTAAAACCAATCCAGACGTTTAAAACATCTGATTCAAAGCCAGAATTTAAGGAGGTGGAGGAGGAGGAGAGAAGCCGCTGGCTGCTGTCAGAACACAACAACCACCACATGACTCCGTTTAAAACAGGCGACTGCGTCCAAAATTGAAGAGACCAGACTAACAAACTGTGGCCTGTTCCACAATGTGCAGAAATGTCAGTTAAAGTCCATGTAAAGGCAATTCAGAGATTTCTTTCAAAATACAATTAACATGTTGGAAAATAGTTGCTCAAAACATGTGAAAAGACTTTGAAGGATATATTACTGAAATGTGGAGTTAGAGGTTCAAACAGTTTTTCACCAGTTTTCAGTCCAGGATTTTGTGGGCGGTCCTTAAAGGGTGGCTCGATGACACGCTGAGGCCACCCTGAGCATACCCCTGCACCCCTAGCAGAGAGATAGAGATGAATTCATTTCGCTCAGAGTGTTTCAAAGTTAGTCATGTCATTTTCTGAACTCATCTGACACGTTTCAGTCACTTCAAACAGCCATTTTGAAGTGACTGAAACGTGTCAGTTATGCCTACCCAGGCACGGTATTGGTTGAAGATGCAGTCACATCTCCCTTTACTGAAAACTCTCTCTCTCTCTCTCTCTCTCTCTCTCCCTCCATCACCACCACCATCTGTAAACATACATGTCTGTCATACATGTACATTAATGCATGTTACTAACTAAACTTCTTCCCCAGAGTTTCTGTGCTCTCTCGTCCAGCAGGTTCTCATGGATCGTGACTGCTGCTGTGGTCCTGCACGACGTCCACTACATATATTATTACTGTCATTAATGTTACCATATCTCCATTACAGTTTATAGTAATTTAGTTGATGATTTGCTGCTGCTGTGCATCTGTGTCTCTCTATCTCTTTCACAGGTTCCACTGCTACTGTAATCATTTTATCATTCATTGTAATTGTACAATATGTTTGTGTTGATTTGTTCTGTACACGTGACATCTATTGCACGTCTGTCCGTCCTGGGAGAGGGATCCCTCCTCTGTGGCTCTTCCTGAGGTTTCTTCCACTTTTTTCCCTGTTAAAAGGGTTTTTTGTGGGCAAGTTTTTCCTCACTCGAACCGAGGGTCTAAGGACAGAGGGTGTCACTCCCTGTACAGATTGTAAAGCCCTCAGAGGCAAAATGTATTTTGCGACTTTGGGCTATACAAATAAAATTTGATTTGATTTGATTTGATTTGATTTGATTTGATTTGATGAGTGGGCGTGGCTTCAGCACATTCAGTGGACACGCCCCCACAATCCTGGAGCTGAGAATTCATTTTTACCTGATTTTGACACCTCATTTCATAAACTTGTCGATATTTTGAATTCAATTTTGGCTGGGTGGTTAATAACACTTTCTTCTTTGGTCTCAGAACACATATTCATTTTTACTTTACACAGATTTTGAGGGAAGTTCCCTTGACAAAATTCCTGCAATGTAACGGTCAGACATCACTGCCTTAGTGCGTCACCGTGGTGACATGAACACCTGGGATGCCTGCTGCTGCTGCTGAGGAAATTTTACACAAAACTGTAACTTACAAGTAGGATTTGATTCATTGACAAGATATATAATGCAGGGAGCTGCTGGGCAATCAGAACAAACACATACAGTCTAAAGTCTCGCTAGCTCCCCTAGAGGCTGAGGCAGTAGATCAGTTATAAAGGGACTTGGCTTGGTGACCGGAGACTGGCTGGTTCTGGTCCAGCACAGACCACAGTGTGGATTGTAGACTGGTAGCTGCAGAGGTTTCAGTTCACCTCCTCAGCAAGGTACTGAACTCCTAACTGCTCCCAGGACGATGCTACTTGGCAGCCCATCTATAAGCCCCGTGTGTGTGTGTGTGTGTGTGTGTGTGTGTGTGTGTGGCTGTATTTCAGGCCTATGTGTGGAAAAAAAAGGAATTTCCCTATTGGGGATTAATGAAGCTAATCTTCTTCTTAGACAGAAGTTTATTAAAAGAAGCAGGAAGAGAATTCAAACAAGACGTCAGTCTGAAAGTCACCTTCTCTTTACTGCTTTTAACTGTTTAACAAGACTAAGCTAGAGCCATGCTAGTAGCTGTGTGAGGCTGTACTTGAATGGTGCTAAATGCTAACTTTAGCATGTTAATGGAAATGATGGGTAAGATTTGGACATATTTGTCATAAAGTATCTGATGATGGCACCAGATATAATGTAAAACTCCAATTTCATGGTGATCCGTCCAACTGTTGAGACATTCAGTCTTTTAAACACAGACTGATTGACAGTGACAGTCTTAGCTGTGTTGCATGATGGTTAATGATGTTCTCAAGGATATTTCAAGCTGTTTGGTGCCCTCAGCTGAGAAGTGTATGATTGACATGTACATTTACATTATCTCTGAGATACCCGCTGTACAAAGTTGCATTACATGTGTACGCCTGTTGGCTCAATAACAGAGGCCTTTTTTCATTTTGTCTACATTGATAAGGCAATTTTGTGCTGTTATTATACTTTATATTGTTTTTAATGTCAAGAATGAACTTTCCCTGTCAGGTTTACTTTGTTTCCTGAATGAAAAGCGGCTTCTTCTCTACTACCTGTTGCCTAGGAAATTGCAGCAGTGTTCATTTATTCTTTAAAACTCTGATATGAAACAGGTTTTTAAACTGTCAGAGTAATAACATAATCATTTATAATAATGAATCATTCTGTGATGTCAGCATGTCGTCCTGCAGCCGCGATGTCGCCTCCCGCTGCTGATGCAGTTTGACGTCGCTGCTGCGGGCGGCGAATTAACATCATGACCGAACATTACACGCAGGAAACCTACTGAAGTGGCTGCAGGCGTCGCACCTCTGTTACTGTGTGTGTGTGTGTGTGTTTGTGACTGTAGCTGGTTAAGCCGATGTGACATTCCTCTGAAGTTTGATGCTGTTGAAACAAACTGTTCTGTTGGGATGCTAGAGTTTTCCAGGTCAGTGAAGACGTTCCTCCGTAGTTCACGACCTCTCTGACACTTGTTGGATGATGAAGACTGACAGGGTCGAGCTGACTGACGCAGTGATGTCAGCTGACCTTTAAATCTCTTAGAAAGGACAACAGAAGACATAAACTGCTGGATTCAGAGCTTCACTAAAGGACCATTCCACTGTTTTCAATACAAAGATAGACCCCTTTTATTGTTTTTTGATAAATTGATTCCTATCTTGATCTCCTATCTGATGTTAAAATGTGATCTGTACCCAGACTTGTTCTTCAGATAAGGAAAAATGCATGTTATTGCATGTTCTTCAGCATGTGATCGGATCGGCCTAACCACATCTGGAAGTAGTCTGGCTCGCGATCTTAGTTCGGTGTCTCAGGAAGCCTGCTGGCTATCATCTACGTTGATTTACCCTATGAGGCCAACGGCTGAAGTTCTGTTGTACCCAAAAAACTGATAACAGTGTGGTGGCTCTGGCTGTCACCATCTTAGCAGTCCTGCCTCTGCCACCTCCTGACTAATCCAAAAGTGGGCAAAGAGGTGGAACGTGGGTGGACCTGAGGCGGGCTGAATGAAGCCTGATAGGTGAAACAAGACACCTATGATGGCACCCACCCGTAAATCTTAGCGGCCATGCCCTTAATTCTGCATAACTTTAAGCCTTAAAGGTCCAGTGTGTAGGATTTAGTTGCATCTAGGGGTGAATGCAGCATTGCAATCTCCTCACATCACCCTCACCTACCTAGTGTAAAGGAGAAACAACAGTTGAAAGGCCCTGTGTAGAGTCAGTATTTACTTTGTCTGTTCTGGGTTACTGTAGAAACATGGAAAATAGAGGCCCCCAATCTTACACACTGGACCTTTAATGTAATTTGAACAGGTGAGTTGTATATAAATTCACCCTCAGTACAGTTGTCATGAATGGGGAAATTAGCTATAGAGACCAAAACTGTTTTTTGTACAAGGCTGTAAACATGTTTATTTCTGCTGTGAAGTTTTAACATGGGGACTTATGGAGACTGACTTAACTGGACATTTTTGTTTTTTTTAGCACTTCCATGTTTTAGAGTCACAAAGGTTGCCGCTTGGTGTAAACACAGTCTGTGCTGTCATGTGCTCAACAGTGATGCAGATATTTGTTCTTAGCCAAAATAATTTTAGTGTTGTTCATTTGCCAAAATAAAATTGGTTAACAAATTAGTTGTAGACGGTGTTTCACAAAGTTGATTAAGTTCCAAGTAAACCAGCAACTCATAAAACTCATTCTTATCCACAAGAGAACACGTTAAAAAAGCCTGAATGAAAGCACAAGCTTGGATAAGTTATTTGATCAAGTTTTAATATCAGGTGTAAATGTGACTGCAGGTACACGTCCCATAATATTCTGCTGTACAGGTTTGATTTGATTTAAACTTTATTTGAATCTTTATTTCTGCTTCAGCATATTTCTCCTATGAAGTAACTAATAACTGAGTCGCCCGCTCGCTGCCTGTGGTCTGGAAACACTGTGCACCCCCACCGTGCACGCACATGAAACATGTTGAGTCGTTTCTCAGCGGCCAATCAGCACGCATTATCGCTCACGTTTAACTATTTAACAGCGACACATGTTCTCCATTAGAACCACAGAAGAAGAACTCGACCCGACTCAGCGAGGCCTGCAGCGTTTAGGGGGAGGGACCTGTGTTTGTGTGTGTGTGTGTGTGTGAGAGAGAGAGAGAGAGAGTGTGTGTGTTTACATAAATCATCGCTGTCAGGTGAAAACCTTGTATCTCCCTGCTTAGTGGTAAAAATCTCCATCTTCAGTAAATAAATCATCAAAACAGAGTTGTGGAGATAGAGGGTTTTCATCTGACAACTGCTCTGTATGTAATACTGCATCCTCAGTGTGTGTGTGTGTGTGTGTATGTGTGTGTGTGTGTGTGAGCTGTGTGCTGCATGCAGGACGCATCACTAATCTTTATAAGTGGCTATAAATCCAGCTGGCTGTGCTGCGGCGTTGGGCGGCGTGCTGTTGCTGCTGCTGCTGCTGCTGGTGGTGCTGGTGGAGGGGGCAGGGAGGGAGGAGGGGGAAGGAGTCGGGGGGTGGAGGGGGGTGTTCAGGGTTCACTAGTTTCTGGAGTCCTCCTCGCTCGCTCACATGACGCCATGCCTCACCGTATGAATATTTATGAGAGGAAACTGCTGCAGTTGAGGCGATTCATCTCATCTGGCACGAGCTATGGCGCTGCACAGGAAGCGATCGTGTCTCATGCTGTCCTGGATGTTTCTGGATTCCAGCCCAACATGGCCGACTGTTTGTCATCTCCCAACCTCAGCGGCTTGATTGTGCTGTCTGTTTACGAGGCGCCGGGAGAATGAAAGCAACACAACTTCTATTTAAAAAGCAGCCGTGGCAAACCCTGCAACTGTGATCCTGCACCTGTGTGACCACGCCCTCTGACCTCTCACTGGATACAGGTTCAGACCACCCTACTTCTATTCTGTTTCCCCCTGCATGGGTAAAAATACAACACATGACCAAATTACCAGTTACTGTAGAGATTACTGTGCAGATTCTGCACATCACCACAGTGTTGTCTATTTATTCCACAATGGACCAATCATGCACTAAGAAGCACAAAGGTGTCAGTACTCTGTGCTTGAACTGATTATTTTAATCACCAATTAATCCGTTCTGATCATTTTTGTCTGTCTCTCTGTACAGTTTCATAAAAAGTGCAAAAAGTCTGTGATGAACACTCAAAGATCAATTTACAAAGAAAAAGCAGAAAAATACATCAGAGGATGTAGAGATGGAAACATATTTGCTAGTTTTGCCTCATAAATGACTTCTCTGTCAACTGAGTAATCATTTCAGCTTAAGTCAAGTGTGTTTTCATGATGTTTACAGCACCTTTCTGATCTACTGACCACTTATACAACACCTATTACACTTTTCACACATTCACACACACCAACATCACAGCCATCGGTGTCTTGCTCAAGGACACTTTGACTGGACCGGGGTAACCTGGAATTGAACCCCCCAATTACTAAACGACCTGCTACCGCCACGCCACAGGTAACCCCATTTTCCGAAAGATGTCCAACAACCATGAGGTTACGTTCAGACAGGATCAGGTCCAGCGGCAAATCACTGTAGGGGGGGGCTGCTTATTGGAGTCTAGTCTATGAATCCACCTGGATAGTCTGACTTTCAGAGATATTTCAGACTGGAGGTTTGACTCATCGGAGCATCTGATTGGCAAAACTGTTCATCTTAACAAATGTTGTTCTCAGACCGATACATTCAGAATAGTTTTTGTGACGTGGCAGCTGTGAACGGAGCCCAAACAGCCCAACAACAGACCTGAACAGAGAAAAAAGATGCATTTACAGATTGAGTGGCTCAGTCTGCGGCTCCGATCTGCAGCGTCTAAGTCCCGGAGATGTTCAGAGTGTGTTTGCATGTGTGTGTGTGTGTGTGTGTGTGTGTTCATGTGGTTCAATATACAAACAGTCTTCATCCTGAGGCCAGAAAACTGCACACCTCTGCATAAAAAGCTTTTCATTTGTTCTTAGCTTTTTAATCAGCTCCAAATTTCTCCGCAGACAACAAAAAAACAACACACCAACAAAAAGCAGCAAAAAAACAAAAAACAAAACATCAGGCAGGAGAAGAATAAGTAAAAACCAATTAATGTAAAAGCCTGCAGGAGTATTAATGAGGAGGATTTAAAGGTGAGGGAGATGTAGTGCTCCTCGGGCAGGTAATGCAGGTTGCCAACATGAATAATGTATGAATGTCAGAGCAGAGCAGCTGATGTTAAATATAGACAGCTGAGAGCACAAGACGTAAATGAAACGCTAATGTTCAGAGCAGAGGCAAATTATCTTTCTGTAAATTACTCACAAGCCTGTTTTCTTTTTCCCTCCAACCATCTTAATAATGTAGAGACAGAAACACATCCAGACACTTAATTAAGATACACGCACCCCGACTTTCGGGCTAAAAATGCTACAAATCTAGTTTGGGAAAAAAACATTTAGCTGTTTCTGATTTAAAAACACAAGATTCATCACCGCTGAAGAGGGAACTTTTTTTTGTTATCGTTTTCAATCAGAGCTGCTCGGATGAATCACGGCTTTCTCTTTCATGCCAGAATTTGTTCTGTCAATGCCGGAGTCATGATGAACCCACAGAGATTTATCGCCTGACTCTCTGCTGTTCCCCTTCAGCCTTATGGAGCTTTGGAGCGTCTTTTAGCTCAATGTGTTGTTCATTTTTTTTTTTCTCTCTCTTTGGGTTCAGTCTCGTAGGTCGTTTTCAGCAGCAGCGAGCATCTGTTTTTAGTGAAGGAGCTCTGGAGGTATGAAGGGAAAGAGAAGCCAAAAACTGCAGTTCCTCAAACGTCCACTTGGGGCTGGCTACAGAATGAGTCAGTCCGCATAAGTCCCCATGTTAAAATGAAATAAAAATGTTTACAGCCTGGTACAAAAAACAGTTTTGGTCTCTATAGCTAATTTCCCCGTTCGTGACAACTGTACTGAGGGTGAATTTATATACAACTCACCTGTTCAAATGATATTAAGACTTAAAGTTATGCAGAATTAAGAGCGTGGATGCTTTGATTGACAGGTGGGTGCTGTCACAGATGGCTTGTTTAAGGAACCAGGCTTCATTCAGCCCACCTCAGCTCCACCCATGATCTACGTCCAAGATGGCGGCAGCCAGAGCCACCACACTGAGCGTCACAACAGCTCTTCAGAAACCTGTGAGTGAGGTCGCAGATACTACCTCCATGTTTTATACAGTACATATTTGTATCCTCTGACCTCGGTGATCCTCTTTCTTACGGTGCTGCACACACTGATCAAAGACCAGAAACACAATCACTGCAGCTACTAAAGATCACACTGTAACAGTTTGAGTTTAAGCAGTCAAATTCATTCCTCAAAGGCTTTACACTCTGTACGGAGCATGAGCATCTTTATTTCCTATTAAAAACTTGCACTGAACTCATATTCAGAGAAATAACTCAAGTCTGAAATATGACAGCCAACACTGTATATAAATAATATCTTATAGGCAACAACAGAGTTTGAGTAAGCTTAAAGAAAACAGGGGGATTTTGTTTTGTTGATAAATATAAGTATTTTCAAAATGTATCATATTTGTCCTTTTTCATTCTCACTGTGTTTTGCTTCAGGTCGACCACTGACTGAGAAATGAAGCTCTGCTGTACTAACACACAGGAAACCTCCACGTGTTTCTGTTTGAATTATTATCTCAGATTTGTAAATGACTTTCTGTCCACCGCGGGAGTGAAAAAAAAACAAATTAAACTGAGCTGAGCAGTAGCTAACACGTCGTTTTCACTCGTCCACCTTATTAATCCAGTGCTCCTGGCTGTGATTACGCACAAAGAGTCTTTTTTTCATCTGGCCGCGATCAACCTCCCAGACCTCTGCGACACACACTTCATCTGTTACAGGAACACACTGAGAGTCCAGAGCGGCAGCTCAACACACTGTATTAACAGTCCAAAATGGCTACAAGTCAAAACCAAAATGAAAATGATTAAAATTCAAAGTCAAGACTAAAACATTTCAAGTCAAGATCAACGGATTCTCATTCAAGACAGGAAGTTCGAAGACCCACAACCAACAAGATGGAAGTAGTTGGGTAAATGATGATATGAAGAGTGTCCTGAGAGAATCAACTGATTTGGCACTATATTAATGAAAATGAAGTGAACTGAACCTAAATCAAGCCCCAAATCAAGACAGGAAGGCCGATGTCCAGACCAAGAACGAACCAAGAGTGAACTGTTGGGTCAAATGTTGGGTAAATAATGATATAAAGAGTACAGTCAAAAACTCAAGTCAATAGACACGACAAACATGTCTCAAGTCAAGACCAATACATTACATTAATACATACAGGAAGTCAAGCAACAATCAAGACCAACAATCAACAAATGAGAGTGAACTGTTGGGTCGAATGTTGGGTAAATAATGATTTAAAGAGTACAGTCTAATGTTGCTTTCACACCAGGATAGCCCGGGGGACTCTGTTCGATTGGGCAGGGAATTGCCAAAAAATTTCACACCTTCATTTGGTTTGGTTCACTTTCACCAAACCGCCTGGACAACGTCATGCAGTTACAACAGCTGCTCGTTTGGGGGCGGTATTGCCCAAAACAAGCACTGACTAGGAAGAAAAAAAGAAGAAGAAGAAGAAGAAAACCTGGCTCATCGATTGGCTTTCTGATCTTTGGTTCCCTGGTTAGTCTGTTTGCTTTCCCACTGTAAGCAAACCGCACCAGGGTTTACTTGCAAGCGAACCGAGACCCATGTTTTCAGGCAGACCAGAGTTCGCTTGTTTGGAGTTCGGATGAGTTTTCACGCCTGCCCAAATGCTCACATTCATTAGTCCCAAACAAAGTTGCATTTTATCAAATTATTACAATCTAACACAAATCAATTAAGCCAGTATAAAGAGTACAGTTGAGTACTGGACTTGTTGACTGGGAAACATGGAGGCATCAAACCATGACGAGATAACTCATTAAATATGCAGGTATTTTCCCTTAACACAGAGATAGGTGGGTGGGTGGATGGAGGTGTAAATTAACATCTCCTTGGTGTTAAAAGCCTGCTCTGTCTCTAATGGATTGTCTCTGACTTTATTATTCAGCTCTGCTTATTAATGAAAATGTTTTACTGCTTTGAGCTTTTAGCTTTAATGTGATTCTTGATTAAATTCAGCTCCTCTTGCTTCCTTTCTTTGTTGTTTTTTCTGCAGCGTTTGGAGTTTTGTTGTTGCTGTCGGCTGAAAACCTTGAAAGTTGAAGACTCTTAATCAAGCAGAGGTTGAAATAACATCTGTTTCTTTCAATTAATGAATCTCTTTCTCTCCGACGCAGAGCGGAGACGCGTAAACCACACATGCATGCGGTGGGTTTGAATCATGCGTTACCCATCATGCCTCCTTTTCTGTCCGTCTGTCCTCGGCGCTCTGACAGACGCTGCGTTACGACAGTCGTTCAACACGCCCTAGTTTATTTCCCCTCTGATGCCATCAAGAGTGTCGTTCCATCAGTCTGAAAAACTGATCTCTGTGAGATCGACCCACAGTGAGTCAGCAACCATCACCCACAATGCATTGCAGTTATGTGTTGGGTGCAATGTTTAGGTGGTAGCACAGCGAGTTCTGTATGAAATCATAGAAGAAACTTTGCAGTTTTTAGTCTGCAGGTATTTCTGATGATTTGCAAAAAGCAGCATAGTGCTAACCCTATGACTGGCGGTCGATAGTCTGGGCTCAAGAACAAGAACAGGTGAATTCAGGAATCTGTCCTATTACTTACTTTAGGAGTATTTACTTTGAAGGAACAGAATACAATATTCATTAGTATGTTTTCATTAGTGTATAATCACGTGAAAATAAGACATGTTGGGTCCTTTTATATCTACAGTGAGAGCGGGTCCTCCTTCGTGGAGTCAACCATGTTGAACCACCATTTTTCTGCAGCCTAGAACAGACAAACCGAACATTGATCTAGATATGGCCTTTTGCTTTTAAAGTGAATTTGGCAGCCAGAGTTTTTCTTACATGCTTGGAAGGAGATGGTGAGACATGGGAGAGTATTTAGTTGGTTGCAATCTCCAACTTCGCCGCTAGGTGCAGCTAAATCCTACACACTGGACCTTTAAACTACTGAGATGTTTGGTCGATGCACTTAGCTTTGTCTTGATGTTCCACGCCATGTGTGCTGCGTTTAGTATAAAATCTACAACATAAGAATCAATTGTAACATGGATGTCCATTTCCACTAAAGACCAAACGCTTAACAAACAATCTTCAGCACCACTGCTGTCAAAAACCCTTTCCCCTTCCAGGGTCAAACACCTGACGACAACAGTGACACCCAACACACTACTGCATTCTGGTTATTTCAACAATGTATTTGGCTCTTACAAGTCGCACTCCATTTAATTCTTCTAGTCGTCCCCAAACCTCTTTGGCCTCTCCCTGTGACCCCCAAGTGACCTCTGTGCACCTCTATGCTGTTACATAGAAACAAGGGTGGATGAAGGAAAGGGAAACCCTGAAGGAAACGCAGCTAGGAACTCCCAGAATGAATGCCCAAAACTGGAAGTGAAGCAGATGGGATTCTAACAGATGAGAGAGCTGAAAATCATTATCAGTATTTATACAAATTTGTCCTTCATTATCACAAAATGCATGACAGCATACAATGCTCATCTGAACATACAGATTTTCAATCAGGACTGTCCATATTTAAAACTAAATGTTTCTACCGTAGATGTTCACACTCTCTTCACTCTTTCATTGCATTCCTAAGATTATATGCCCGAGGCGAGAGACAGTCATCCTTCACTTCCTGTGCTGGAACAGAGCTGATCACACTGATTGATTCTGTTGTTGGACTCGGGGAAGGAAGACGGTTCCGTGCCACTGAGCTCGATCAGTCTTAGGTTTCATAATCAATACCCTGATATCAGCAGGAAGATTAGGAATTATTTTCAGCAGTCGTCATCTGTGTGTGATCATCAGACTCTTCATCAGCTGATCAATAACTTATCACTAATAGAAGGATGGGGTCTGTGCTGTTCTATTGATCAGCAGAGAGCTTTCATTATTTCATTTAAAGCAGGGATGGATCAATAACACATATGCATGAAGAATTGTGCAGGATGAACATGAGGCTGATGCGTGAGCTCTAAGTTGGTAGTTTAAATGCACTGAGGAGTTCTTCAGCAAGGCATCGAACGCCAGGAAGTATCAGACAAGTCGAGATGGGATGAGAATGAACGAGACGAAACAATGAGAAGACAAATTCAGGCGAGATAAATTGAGAAGAGATACCACGACGCATCCGAAAGATAGAAGTTAAGAACCGACCAACTGAACACTGGCTTTAGATAGGGCGGTTCACATGTTTCTTGGCCACCATAGTTTCTCCTTCATGCTTGGAACAGGAGGGCAAGTGAAGGGGGTTGCTACAACTCCACGCCAGATAGCAATAAATCCCACACACTGGTCCTATAATCGATGGCGAGATTAGACAACGGATCATCCTTAGTAGGCAGCAGAGCAGACCGTGAGCAGACTGTGCACACATAGACACAGAGTGTACAGGCAGTAAAATGTTAACTTTGAACAGTAGAAAAACAAATCCTCCTCTGGACAACGACAAAGCTTAAAAAGTTAAATCTGCTTAGTCTTAATACCAACACACGACTGGTTCCTACAGCATTGTTCAAGTGACCACAACCCCTACATAGACACACATTCCCCCAGAGAGTCAGAGACAGGATGAAGATGTGTGATGAGGACAGAGGCACTCAGGGACAAAAAAATGGATAAAGAGAAAGAGGATTGTGAATGTCACTTTGTGGCCCAGGAGGAAAAAAACTCATAAAGAGAGTTTTTATTGGAGCTGCTGGTTCTTTAGAGGTCGAGCGAGACCTTTGTACACCAGACGCCCCATGAAACCTGCCATCAACAACAGTAACAGTAATGTGCTGTAAATACAAGCAGCAGCCTGGGGTTAACACTGTTTCTTTATGGCTTTATGGGTGTTTTTTGTAGCCATATGATCAGAAATGTCAGTCCATAGGCCGCTCAGTCCACCACTTTGGTCCAGACTGTTTGACAACTAATTGATGGAATGCCTGAAAAGCTGCCATGATCCCCAGAGGATCAGTTCCTTGACCCATCTGCTAAATGGATTGGCACAAAAGTTTGCTTCACCAGCAATGAATTCTATGTTTGGTGATCCACTGACATGTCCTCTAGCTCCACAATCAGGTAGATATTTGAAGTATTTTGTATTTTGTGAAGTAGTTTGGTGATCCCTCAAAATTCAGCTGTTGGCTGCTTTGTGTTTTTTTTGCCAATTAGCTAATGTTAGCATGCTAACATGCTAAACAAAGGTGGTAAACCCACTAAACATCAGCATCTTCACATTGTGAGTATGTTGGCATTTAGCTCTAAGCACCACTGTGCCTAAGTACAGCCTCACAGAGCTGCTAGACTTCATCAGCCTTGGATTACTGATCATGCTCTGGACTATATTTGACTCCATGAAGTCAAAGGGGGACAGAGAGGTTGCTTGGTTCCTACGCCATGTGACAGTTTGAAATGTGAAGGCGCAGATGTGAAGACCTCTGCTCCATCAGGTTCACCGGCCTCGTGTCGAGTCTGGTGATGAATCATGGAGGTTAAAGCTCATTGGGAATAATCTA
Source organism: Argyrosomus regius (assembly GCA_946959425.1). Classification (NCBI taxonomy): domain Eukaryota; kingdom Metazoa; phylum Chordata; class Actinopteri; family Sciaenidae; genus Argyrosomus; species Argyrosomus regius. Next base: position 2,510,104 of record OX336898.1, on the reverse strand, counting down.
ATAACGCAGCTAAAACCAAAACAAAGATGATGTATTCGCCTCTGTTACACTCCCTCCAACACTCTATCCATCTTCATTTGGTCAAAGACTGAAACGGGAACTACTGAGAGTTTTGAACAATTTCTCACAATTAGCTTTGTTTCTGATTTTCTGAACATCTCTCAGGTTACTAAGGATACTCAAAATTACAGTCCCCATTCATTTCAAAGATGAGGGCCATGACCCTTATTCACTTCCTGTTGTGAAGTAGTCAATCTGATTAAACGTTTACCTGCAAAATGATACAAGAGGATCCTACCAGACCATATGAGACTGAATGTAAATTGGCCTGATGTGAGTCCAGGGTCAGGTATGGGGTAGTGGACCTGTGAGGACGATCATAGAAGTTAATGACAAGAATGTGTTAGCTCCTGAAGTTTATGCTCACCACTCTGCCCGTCTTGTTTCTTTCAGTAACTGCCAGTTAGCACGCTAACTGATTTGCTAATAAGTTTATTCACACATCATATTTGTACCATCAACTCCTGTCTCATAACTATCTGTGAACCATGTGCGTTTATAGCTTCCTCTCCAGCTCAATGGTCAGCACTGTCAGGAAGACTTCATCTTAGTAAATGGCATGGATTTGCATGTCACAGCTCAAAGTTTAACTTATTTAATGAATCGATTGATGACGGTCAAAAAATGAGTGTGGAACACTGGACACTTCTTGCCCTCAGTGGTCGCCATCTTGGTTAGGTAGCAGGAGAGAAGGGACCACCATCATTGTGAAAATGGCGCCTGAGGAAGCTGCTGGAACTGAAGTGGTCGTGGTCAATACTGCAGTATATGTTTTATATTCGTATTTTGCCAGTCAAATGTTCCACCTAGACACAATTTGGCAACAAAGAACAAAAACACCAGGAAGTACACAGTGTACTACTACTGGAAGTATCCAAATTGACAGGACAGGTGATCATGTGCCATGGTGAACCAATAGCCTGCAGCTCCTGATCACCTTATGAGTGCGGTAAGCTGCAGACTGGAGACCAGCTCTTCACCTTAAAAAAGAAAGAACACCTGAACACACCTGTGAAGGTGAGCAACTTCTGTACGTCTGCTCTTCAGAATTTTTTTTCTGAATGTGGAAGCCCGGTGTGAAGGTTTCATGAATGAGGCTGGAGGAGTGTGTGTGTGTGTGTGTGTGTGTGTGTGTGTGTGTGTGTGTACTGTTGCATGCACACAGATAAATGCTTGGTCTGAGTAAAATATTCAGCAGAGGATTTTACAGCTGAGCTGCTGAAGATATAAGCCACAGTCATACACACTGAGTGAGAACTGTTCAGCTGGTGTGTGTGTGTGTGTGTGTGTGCTCTCCTACCACCAATTAGCTTAATTAAAGTGTTTGGATATAATTTATTGACAGCAGGAGACTCTCTCTCTCTCTCTCTCTCTCTCTCTCTCTCTCTCTCCACACACACACACACACACACACACACACACACACACATCTGTTTGTTCAGTAACTAAAATCATAAAGCAAAACAACAAACATTAAGTGATTCTTAAATAATGCTCTGGGATCTTTAAAGTGGACTGAACCAACGAATCAGTTAACAATCCACCCAGAGCAGATGGTTCCACAGCGGACATGATAATACATTAACAGAATATCTGACAGGCGTGATATCTATTCATAATGACACATATCTATAATATATTATCAGGTGCTATATTCATGCACACATATATTCAAGGACTAAGTGCTTCATACAACAATGTAAAATAATTACATGTGGAGGGAGCACATATTATTTAATATTTGATGCTATTTATTTCTAAATACTCATTTGCAGTCTTCAAATAGAGAGGGAGTAAATATTTATGAGAGAAATTCTGCATTGCTGTCAAACCCAGAGAGAATCTGTTCAATTCGACAATCCTGCAGCGTCATGTGCAGTGTACTGTACACACAGTGTAATACAGGGACACCCTCTACATTTCCCTTTGGGATGAATACAAAAGGACCAGTGTGTAGGTTTTAGTGGTATCTAGTTGCAGATTGCAACCACCTCGCCTCACCCTCTCCTTCCTAACGTAAAGGAGATACTGTGGAGGCAAAAACGTGAAAGTCTAGAGTCAGCGTTTAGTTTGTCCATTCTGGGCTACTGTAGAAACATGCCGGCTCAACATGGTGGGAAGGATGTAGATATAAAAGTCTCATTCTGAGGTAACAACAGCATGATGGTTCTTATTTTCAGGTGATTATACACTAATGAAAACAGAGTTATGAATATTGTATTGCATTTCTGCCATATTCTGTAAATAGAGCCTTCTAAGTCTGACACAGAGGACCTTAAAGAGAAGCTGACAGTAAAACAGCAGCCAAAGACTGACATGTGATCAAAGCATGTGTAGTATGGTTAAAGCCCCATCACATCCAGGAAAAACCTGATCCAACCGTGAAGTGCAGCAAAACTTTGTAAAAGCCAGATCAGATCCATCAAACCTCAATCTGGGAGCAACGTACGGCAGCAAAAGATCCAGAAAGAGCAAATGATGATGAGAGCCACTGAAACCTGCTGAAGCCCAGTAAAAATCCATTTAAACCCAGTCGAATCAGTCAAATCTGTTAAGAAACAGTGAAATCTGTTAAGGAACAGCAGTAACCGAGCAGCCTAAACCTGATCTCTCCCCGTAAATCTTTTCATTCTGGAATAAGAGCGAGATTCACTGAAATCTGCTCAAAGCAGCAGTCTAATGCACGATAAGGCTGACAGAAATCAGACCAAACCTGGAACAGCCTGAAGAAAACACAAAAACCTGACCAAACCCACTAAAGAAATGTGTTTAACAGCTTAAACCTGAATAAAATGAACCATTTTGGGTGGGACAGCAGCAATTTCACTCAGACCTGCTCACAGCAGCTGCCTTGCACATGATCAGACTGCTGAAGCCCAGTAAAACTCATTTAAACCCAATAAAACCAACATGGTTAGACGAGCAGAAATCAGGTGAAACCCAGTGAAGCACCATGAAAAACATAAAAAATCAAATCAAACCCTGTCACACCTGCACCCTGAACCCGAATCCTGAATCCTGAATTCATTATTTTGGCAGCAAAATGCTCAAAGCAGCAGTCTAACACATGATCAGAGCCACTGAAACCCGCTGAAGCCCACTGAAATCCATTTAAACCCAGTCAAACCCAGCAGAAGCCGGTCAAACCCTACACGCCTACAGCCTGATCACACACGGTAAAGCCTAATAAAACCCAGTTGAACCCGGTCAGACCCGAGTCCTCCCGGGTAAGAGTGCAGGGGTTTTAAACAGCAGCCAACAAGGAGACGCAACAAATGTGTCAATTCTCGTTTGGTCTGCGGCAACCAGAGCAACCAGCAACCACACACACAGGGGCAGAACCCGCGCGCACACACACTCACACACACTGCGGGATGGAGGCAGAAACCACACTTTTTTTTTTCCTCTCCACTCACCGTGCGCTGTGGGGTGAGCAGCCAGCAGCCAGCAGAGCAGCAGCAGCAGGTAGGGTCCTCCTGTCCTCCTCCTCCTCAGCACCAGCACCTCCCAAACATCACCAATACATCCATCCAAACCGAGCTCCATGCTGCCCCTGCTCCAGTCCCGATGAACCCGAGGAACCAACAGGAGCAAGCAGCCACAGATCCTGCTGATGTTTGATTTCTCTTTTTTTTATATATGTATTTTTAAATCCTCCACAGAACCCAAGTGTCAATTAAAATCAATCAAAATAAGAGGGGGAAAAAACACCCACAGGGTGACGAGTCAGGATGAGGAGGATGAGGAGGAGAGAGAGAGGGGTAAAACAACCTCCCCTCTCCTCAAAATAACCCTCCCTGGTCGGGCTTGGATCCCAAAAAAGAAAAAGAAAAAAGAAAAGAGAAATCCCAAACACGCACACACGCGCTCACTTTCCTTCTTTTCGAGGTGAGAAATAAGTTCCAGTAACTATGAAGGCAGAGTCTCCATCACTGCTGCCCGGTGCGGCTCATTCCCATTCACACAGATGCAAGGAGGGTTAAAAAATCCACGCTGCCTTCCCGGAGGTCTGCTCCGTCTGCCGGGGAGGACGGATGGAGAGGGTCGGAAGAGGAGGAGGAGGAGGAGTGTAGAGGGAGAGGGTCGAATCCACTCTCTCTCTCTCTTTTCTCTCTGTAGGTCTATACAGCTGGATAGAGAGAGAGAGAGAGAGAGAGAGAGAGAGAGAGAGAGAGAGAGACCTAAGCACAAAGTGAAGCCATTGATCTAAAGAGGATGGAGGTAAAGACCGGAGCTGGAGCGCAGGGGAGCGGGGTGTAGTAAGAGTGAGGAGCCCGACAGTGGAGGCAGAGCAGCGGGGAGAGATTAGCTGAACTCTCCTGCCCTCTCTGGTCACATGGGGAAGTTTACCACTTCAATTACAGCCGCAAACTCAGCATGCTTCCTGAGGAGGACATGCAAGAGTTCTGATGTTCTTCTAAAAAATGTGGATTTGGATTTTTGTCTTAATTTGATTTTTATGGAAGCCATGTATGCAGAGGAAGGAATGAAGGAGTCAGAAGACCACTATTTTTTTTTTATTTGGAATCAAAATGTTGACTTAGTACACAGACAAAACTATTACTTCTGTCTTTATCTTGATTTAGTGTCTCAGAATTGTGACTTAAGTAAAATGTTTGATCATATTTTTTTAATATTATCTCATTTTGGGGATCGGCGGGTGATTCCCTGGCTGCAGTTGAATGGTCAAACATGATCTCCTATGTCCTTTCCTAAACACTTTTCCTTGACCTCCATGGAAAACTTCAAGATGTGAAGGAGAATTTATAAGGACTCGGGAAAAGACATCCACGGTGCTCAAAGAATTCGACTGCACTTACACTATAGATTATTATGCAATGAGGGATGTTATTGACGTGGTCTGTGGTGAAACTACAATGTTGAGAAGCTGGACTACAAAAAGCGCATCTTAGATTCTCCCTGTGCGTTCTTACCGCGTTGTTTCATGCAGGACAGTTGACAATGGACAATCTGATGAAAAGTATGACTTCATTATCAAGTCAGAATTGAAATAATAAAGGAATATTGTCCACCTGTCACAAAA